>KK112875.1:2010-112019 GCA_000611955.2 Stegodyphus mimosarum
TTTGGCATTTTACTGGAAGACGTAAGGAGGAAGTTGTTCTGACTAGACTCAGAATCGGTCACACCAGAATGACCCATAACTATCTTTTGAATGCTGAAAATGAACCCCTGTGCTCAAAATGTGGTGTATGTTTAACGGTCCTTCACCTTTTAATTGAATGTCCATCTTTTAATAGTACTCGTCAGAAATATTTTAACAGCTGTGACTTACCTCTCGGGATAAGATTAAAGATTTCTCGGGATAAAATAAGATTCGGGTCCATTTAATTGGAAGAGAGTCCAATCGTAATTTATTTTACTATTTAAAAGATATTGGGGTTTATCACCTCATCTGAACTGATTTTAATTTTGTAAATTAGTTTCAACACTTGTGATTTTAACGAATTTTATATGACCTCATCCCCTGGATTTTGTACATTCCTTTATCTACTTGTTTAATTCATAGCTATTTTAATTTCACTGTCTTTCTTATCATTTTATATCTCATTACCTTGTGTTTGGCGCATATGGCCATTTCTGGTTTTGCGCGAAAAAATTTCACTCATTCACTCTACTTCCATACTATCTGAATCACCTGATTCAGAATCATTCTTTCGTATGAGCTATTGCTATGGCTTCTATTTTTATCATTTCTATGTTGAGTTTTATTTTTAGATTTGCTTTCAACTACTGTTTCTTTGTTTTGAAATGAATGTGTTGGTTTTTCTTTTTTGTTTTTGCTATTTGTCTCCTGTGTTTTTATTGGAAGTGTTTGCGTCCTGACTGATACTTGCACTGCAATTGACTGGTTTGCACTAGCCTTCTAGCTTCTGCATAAGAGATGTTGTTATTTACTTTGGCAGCCTGTACTTCCCTTTCTAATTTTTATTTTGGGCATGATCGGGAAAATGCTGTGTGTTCACCTTTGCAGTTTATGCACACTGGCACAGAGGAGCAGTTTTCTCTCTCGTGGCCTACCAGTGAACATCTCGCGCATGTCAATTTGCCACGACACGAGTTCTTGGTATGACCAAAACGCTGGCACTGGAAGCAACGCATGGGATTTGAAATATAAGGTCTTGCGGGAATATTTAGATATCCGGCCTTAATATTCTTAGGCAGATCAGGCGAGTTGATGGTCAGGATCACATGTTTCGTGTTAATCAACTGACCTTCCTTACATCAAACTTGTGATTTTAGCTGATTTTTTATAACCTCATCCCTTGGATTTTGTACATTTCTTTATCTACTTTTTTAATTCATAGGTACTTTAATTTCACTGTGTTATGTATAACTTTATATCTCATCACCTTGTGTTTGGCGCGATATAATCATTCCTGGTTTTGCGCCAAAAAATTTCACTCATCACATCTTCAAGCGAAGGAGTGTTGCAGATTGGGTAGCTGATACAGTTTGGACGAGAAGATTTCCAGAGCGCAACCTTTTGATATTCTAAGGTTCGCCAATTGAAGACTGGATGTACTTTTGAATAAGGAATGGTGACAGCTTTTTGAGATTGCATGTAGAGTCGTTTATGACGAGAAATTTTGGTGGAGTTGCTGGAGTTACATCTGGATTTGCATTTACAATTGTTTTTATTCTTTTTGACGCGTAATTGTATTCATTTGTGTTTGTTAAATTTGAGGATGCCATATTGAAAAGAAGTTAAGATTCGGACCCGGCAGCCCCACCCACCACGGAGTCCAACAAGGGGACGGAGATTCCTGCGCCAGGGCCAACCGGGTCTATACGCAATCTGAAGCCCCACAGTCAGCTTTCCCGAAAGCAGGAACTCCCGAGAGCTTATCCCCTAGCCGCCGACACAGGATCGGGAGACCAGCCGATTGACACTCGTAAGGACAACGAAGCGCCGCCCGTCTAGCCGAAGCAGAGGCCAAAGCAGTGTGTCGGGGACAGCACCCCGCCCCTCAACTACCAAGATCCTCCGTTCCAACGACACGGGTCGCCGCGCACGGCAAACGTGCAGGCAGTTTTCTCGCCACATGCAAACTAGAGACAAGGATTGTTCCAGTTGCTCATAACGAGCCCCAACCTCCGAAGAGGAAAACCACGAGGGAGAAAAGAAAGAGAGAAGTTACAGTTCAGAGGAGAGGAGACGGAAAAGAGGACAGATCACTGGGGCTCCAGGATCGTGACACCCGTCTCACCAAGAAGATGATCCCCTGAAGAGCTAGGGTACCTCGGGATCACCACACCCGTACTCACAAAAGTGAGCCCCTGAGGGGAGGATATTTATAATTCTCTGGACTTGGTAAGAAGTAAATAAGATGGTAAGTCTGTTAGCAGCTCATTATGTGTTACGATGTTTTATTTTTTAAAAAGTAAATGAACCTTACCATGGTATATTTATATGGTTAGTGGGAAGTATGTCCCACTAAGCAAATATCAGATCTCTTCAATGGTTGATGATGGAGATGAACACATAATTCCAAATACATTTATAATGCATATTGTATACAGTTCTAGATAATTTCTAGTTGCATACATAATAAAGTTAAAGATTAAATACTATCATTCATCAAATTGAATAGTTTCTCCATAACTAGAAGATCTGTGGTATGTAATCTGGGGAAAGTAGAATTGAATTTTCACTTTTCTTGCTGTGAAAATCCTAGTGATTAAGTGTAAAAAATGTGCCTGTTGCTTCTTGCAAAATAAAATCTTGATATCTAACATATTCCAAAGTTCATTCTTGAAAATTAAAATTATACATTAACTACAGCATTCATTATGCCTTTTAAGGGCCTTTAAGCAAACACAAACAAAAAGCCTTTTAAGGACAATTTGATGAGAATTTCCACCGAGCTGAAAGTAACATTCTTCAAGACAAAGCATATCATGAGAATAAAAATAATTCAGTCTCATGCTTAGCTTTATTTTCTATACATTTTTGCATGTAAATCACACAGTACTTTATATATTATTAGGAGCAATATGGCAGATACTTTCTCAAAACAACTGTCAAATATTTTTATGCAGTAAATGATTCAGACAAATACTTATTTAAAGTTTAGCTGATAAAAAGTTTAAAGTGTAGATGTAAATAAAAGATTATCAAACGGAAATTCTAGGAAATTCCATTATGTGAGGATACTTACTACTTCCAAAGGTAAAAATTTATATTGGTAGACAAACACACTTCTTATTATTTAAGCATATTAGAACATCCCTGAAAGAGAAAAATTATTGAAGTTAAATGCAAAAGGAAAATTAAAAATAAGCATGATTAAAAACAGAGTTTGCAGTAATAGGACACTGAAAAACAAATACAACTAAGACTTTTTGGAACATGACAAAATAAGTAAATGAAAAGTTGAGTTTTTCACAAGTAAAATTGATGGTATTGAACAAGATGACAATATATGAACATTAATTCACATTGTTTCAGCTGTTTCCATATAGAAATACCGTATTTACGCGAATCTAATGTGCATCGTTTTTGGCCAAATGTAGTATTCAAAATTGAGATGCGCATTAGATTCGAGTGCAAAGTTCGCTGACGAAGAGAGTTGCAAGGATTTCAGTGATGAAAACATTAGTGAATAAAGACGTTTACTATTAAGCACTGATTGTAGAAACTGTTAGCTAGATAGAAATGTTAGGATTTATTTCATGTTCATATATTACAATAGGTACCGTATATAGGGTAGTGGTAATTAACAATGATTGTTTCACATAACAATAGCCCACTAATAGGTTAATTCTATGTTCTGCTACTTTATGTATAATCCATTGTTGTATAAAATATGGTATCTAAATTTAACAAAAATTATCATAACATTGATTGATAGTTTACACACAAATCCATTGTTGTATAAAATAAGATTCAATAAATTCCTCATACCATTGATGCGCATTACATTCCCCGACAAACAATTTTTTTTAATATTTAAAGTTTTAAAATGGGGATGCGCATTAGATTTGCATAAGTACGGTATCAGTAACTCTATTAGTTTTTAAATGCTTCAGTAACACAAAAAATTAACCAAGCTTAAGAAACAGTTCTGCAAAAAAAAAAACAAAAAAAAAAGCTTTTTGAGTTTATCCTACACAATCTCTATGAAAAATAAATCTGGGTCTGAAAGTAGATATCCCAAAACTAAAGTTTTTACATGTAAAAAAAAACATTACTATTCAATTCGTTCTGTAGTACCACCTTCAAAGAAAATCTGAATCACATATGATCATTTTGGAGTCATTTAAATTACGTATTAAAAACACAGACACTTCTTGAATATATTTTATTTAGCAGAACAGTCTCTTCCTAATGAGACATTTTTGTTTACACAAGACACCAGATTATGTGGAGCCTTACGCTTGGAAGCAGGCATTACACAAGAAATATGGTCCCTCAGAGCAACATCAACTTTTTTCAATCCTGGAGGCTTCCCGGCTTTCTTCTTTCGCTTTCCGGTAAAACGAGTTAATCTGCGTCCAGTTGCAGTTCGCTGAACAGGTATTTGACTTTCCTCTTAGGATTTGAAACAGATTTGGGGCCTGAATATTTGCCAAAATTGTGCATTGCAGCAACTAAACCTGTTTCTGTTTTTGCATACTTTTTATAATTTGCGGCCATTTTTTTAAACTGCACTTTAAAATTTTTCGGGTTTTTTTTCTCTGCCTTCTTTAATTTTATTAAATATATCTTTAATTATTAAAAATTTTTTATCATTTAACTCATCATCAGACTGGTTATTTGAAGTAGATGGTGCACTAAAGTTAAGTATACCTGGTGCTGATGACGTACCTGCATCATCATTAATAGAGGAGTGAGAACTTTTCGACTCTAAAGAATTTGGATTATAAGTTAACGGCTTCAAGAAGCTTTCAGATGGAAGTGGATTTCCTGTAGCAATTTCGTACATCAGTGATCGGCTAATTTCCGAGTATACAAAAGCATTGCTAATATTGCTTTCTTTCGCTACTGCAGCTATATGCTTACAATACTGCCCAGTAGCTGCAATATAGCATGTACAATATGATGACTGAGCATCAACAAAATATGTCTGTTCACTTCTTTTCACCAGTGTGTCGTTTTGGAAACCAAACCTGTCCAATCTTTGAATTCAGAAACATTGGAGGTAATGATCTTTTATTTTTTCTACTGGTTCCAATGATAGTTATTCATTTGAAGATACAATATCCAATAAATTTCTCTTGCATTTCTTCATCATATCTGCGATAATGCGCCATATCAGAAGAACAATTTGAAAGCTCGTTCGCATACTCTGAACTATAGCATAAATACTCCCGCATGATAAACCCGTCAAGGCGATATCCGAAGAACTATTTCAGAATTTGGACTCAAGTTTCCTCTCCTTCAATTCTATAACCTTACACTCTATTCGAATATTCGTCCATTTCCCAAAAAAGGTGAGGAAGGAACATCACAAAATTCAGGGAGGTGGATATCTCATACCCTGTGCGAGTAATGTCGGGTTAATCTTATAGTACCTAATGAATTTAATTGTGGCTATCCACTTGGTAATTTTATTATTAATTTTTTAAATGCTACCATACTTTGCTGTTTAATAGTTTCAAATGTCATGTACCTAATTTATATGTAAACTGTAGGGTGACACATGACGAGAAAGTTACATATCCTGCATTTTCAAAGGTTTTTCACCTAAATGTTCCATGTCTTTTACATTCATGGCATATAAACAGAAATTACTCCTCACAATTTAATTCTAAACAGGTAGATTGGGGACTACAGGAAAAATGTCAGGAGAATTTCAAAAATATTCTCGAAAAAACCAAATCACTTTTCATGAGCAAATAAAAATAAGTCAGTTTTTTAATGAATATTTTTGAAAAAGAAATTTTAATCCATATTTTTTTGAAAATTACAGTAATAAATGAGAAAAATGGGCTTTATATTATCAAAACTTTTGCATCCATTTATTAACGTGCAATGTGATGATGAAAACTGTTTATTTTCAGCATAGTACATAATAGATGACTACCTACACTTCTCAAAATTGAGGGAAAAAAATGTATATCATATTTCTAAATTCTACACTAACGTAACTCCCAGAAGTTCCATTTCTTATTTTTGTAGCGAGATGAAATTAAAAATTAAGGATGCTGACGTAATTAAAAGCTCTGTAAAAACGTACTGGACTGTTTGTTCCCAGACAAAAAAATAAAATATATTCCTGTATCTTTTTATAATTCGCCCACGTAACATTTTTGCTTTTACAGATGTCCTAACATCATGTCCATCATTATGTTATCACTTGTAATCACTGCAACTGCTTAGATAAATTGCTGTGTTAACACACACAAGAGTTGCATTCATTCCTTCAGATACAAAATAATTGTACATTTAATCCTTTATGCATTAATTCTTGAATCAAATCTAGGATGTAATGTATATTCTAATAATATAACTTCCAAATAATTGAATTAAGTGCATAATTACAAGAAAAAAATTAAGAGCTTCTTTAAAAAAAAAATCTTCTAAAATGGAGTTAACAGAAGGTGTAACGTACAAACCAAGAAAGTTTTAGCAACGTAATATATCAACTTCTAATAAAAAAAAATTTTAAATAAAACTTTAAACTTGCTTTTTCAAAAATTTGATTTTTTTCAACAGTTTTAATACGAAAAAAATTTTAACTTAAAATATTACTATAGTAATTGTTTGATGTTTCTTAAAACATTCTATACAATACTGGGAATTAAATAGATTAAAAGTTTAGATTTATATACATATTTAAAATTTCTACAGACAATTTTGTAAATGAAAGAAGATAATTTCTTAAAAAATAGTGTACGTACTCAAACAAGTATATTTAATAGGCATTTTGCTTTAGGACTTTTAGTCCATTTAATTTATAATGCTTTAAAATATATAAGTGAAAAAAATAAAGCGTAATAAATAAATATTGTAAAGTAAAATACTGATTAATAATTTTATGGGAACATATCTAGTAAAACTTAAATTTGAATAAACTTCTAACCCAATCTGTGAGAAAAAAAGTACAAATTATATTTTGATAATATGTTTATTACCTATTACTATCACATTAGATAGCATTCTGCTAAGTAACATTAATAACAGATTTATTAGTTCTATTTTTTTAAAATTTGGGTGCCAAACGCAGACATATACCTTAATATCACACTATTTCTCCAAACTTTTAATTCATATACAGTAAATATAATATTTAGCAAGCTACATTTAACTTGTATATGAATGTTATTAATGTTTGTAACGGCATCATATTTGAAACAGTGATGTCTGATATCGAAACTTATCAAATGATACAAAACACTTATGGTGAACAGCGTTTGTTGCATTCTAACATGTTTTTCTGGTTAGGTACATTTCGAGATAACTTAAAAGATGATGAAAAAATGGGACATTTTCGCACCAGCTGAACTGGCATCAACATCAAAGCTGTCATTAAATCAAGATCGGCAATTAACGATTAGAATGCCTGAAGAACATTTAAACATTGATAAAGAAACTATCTGCACAGTAACTGATGAGGATTTAGGAAAAAGGAAATTGTGTGCACATTTTATTTTGATTTCATCAACAACCTAACAAAAGGATGATCGAGTTGCAGCTTGTCAAGATCTTCTCGGCATGCAGAATCCCAACCTACACCTTTTAAGAGAAAATCAGCACAGTTGCTGAACTGTAGTGCTTCATCTACTGTCTAAAAACCTAGAAACAAAAAAATGCATTGCAGAGTGGGTTGGAAAAAACTACTGCAGAGAAACATTCAACAGAAATTTGTTCCTGGGGGAAAAAAAAAAAGGATACATGATTTATTTTACATGAGTGTATTGGATCGACTATTGAAACACAGCACATGTCTGCATCCAAACTTTTATGAAAACAAAAATTGCTCCTTGCTGCACATAGCACATCATCCCATAATGCAATCATTTCGAGGAAAAAAAATTACTCTGCTACACCACCATCCCTACTCGCCATTCTTATCACCAGTACATTACTTTTTGCTTCCAAAACTAAAACTAAAATTAAAGCCGAAAGGTCACTGATTCGATGATCAAGACAGTCTAACAAAATGTTATGAGAGAGTTAAAAGGAAATCCAGCATACTATAGCACAGCTTGCAGAACCATACCAACTAATGTATAATTGCACAAGGGTTATATGTAGAATAATTGGTAAATTTTTTTTTTTTTTTTTTTTTTTTTCGAGCTCAGTCCTACAGCTTACTGTATATTTGGTAATCGAATATTTAAAATTCTAACTTTATCATCCCTTTATGTAACGTGATAGTTAAGAATATTTTATGGAGTTATAACTCCAGTTCACTGGATAAGGCCACTAAATACATGTTCTACGACTCAAGTTTCAATTCCTAATGAACAGGCTAGTAAGTTATAACTACAGTTGGATTATAACTGGGGATCATAACCTTTTTATAGGAATATAACACTACAAGTTATAACTCCAGCTGACAAGGCCACTAAATACATGTTGCATGACTCAAGTTTCAATTCCTAATGAATAGGCTAGTAAGGATGTTCACATGCATAATTTTAGTTTCTCTCAGAAAAGTTCCACACAAATCTATCTTTCACTTGGATAACATTTGTATGCTTTACATGGATCATTTAAATAACAAACAGAAAAAAAGGTATGAAAGTACCTAATTGTATTTTATGACTTACTGCATGCAACTGCATTTGTAAGCCTTAACTGCAAAGCTTACAAAATATTAATAAGCCTTTTCTTTTTTACTCTCAACTTGCATAAAACATAAACTGTTAGGAAATGAAAACGTTATTAGGATTAAATTATTAAAATGAGAACTACTTTTCTGCTTCCAACTAAAACTTTGACTCAAATTAAGCAGAAATGCTCAGTGCTAACTGAATGTTCTAGATGTCAAGGGATGTGTACTAACGTTTCTTCGTTCATCTACAAAGCTGTTACCCAACTCCAAACACCAGACCTCCATATTCATAAACCCTTTCGAGAAAGGGGTGATCAGGTACACCTTTGGACAACTGGTTTGCCTCCTACGGTATCTGCATAAGCTTTGCCTATACTATTTTTTCATGGCCTATCATTACATCGGTGATTACAGAGACACACATAAATTAATACTTTCTGCACAACATCATGAATGTAACTGATGAAAGCTAATACGAGTGTCTTACAAATGAAACAATGCAAAATACCACACAGAGTCGAAATATTCCACTTCACCATAGCTTTAGTATAGCCCACCCAGAATTTGAACTAAAAAATATCGCCTAGCATGGCAATAAATGATATGATGTGTCAACCCATATCGGTTTACGGACGTGCGGTAACCCATACTATTCTCCAAACTTAAATGCTCAAATATCGTGGAGAATACGATTTTGGAGTTAAGATTTTTGGCTACTTTGGAGGTGAGATTTTTGCATTTAGTTATGGTTTGCTCACCTACTGTCAGTGATGTTGTCATCAAGTATCAGGAGATTTTAAAGGAAAATTTGGAGTTTTGAAACAAGTGTAAAAGGTTGGGAAAGCCTGGCATTCAAAACAGATATTTTATGTATGAATTAACAAGAGCACTTTTAGAGATTATTTTAGACTTTTACAGGATATTTGATGGATTGTGAATTATTGAAGGATAGCGTTTGTTGTGAAAAATGTAAGATACCATGTGGGTTAGTCAGAAAGTCATCAAATTGTAGTATTTGGAGATGCAAGAAGTGTAGGGCTGAGAAATGGATTAGGTTAGGATCTAGGTTCGCCTGTAATAAACTTAATGGGAAATTTTTTTCGTAACATGGGAATTAATTAAGGGTACGGCATCTTGTGATATTGAAGAGGATTTTGGCTTTTCTTCGTTGACTTTAGCAAACTGGCATTAATTCGTTAATGAACAAGTATTAGAATATGCTAAACTGACATCAAATAAAATTGGTGGGGTAGACAAAGTTGCGGAAGTAGACAAATCAAAATTTGGTAAAAAGAAGTACAACAGAGAAGATTATGCTAAAGATCAGTGGGTTTTTGGGGAGTGTAGAGCATCATTTGGAAAAGGTGTTTTTGGTGGCTGTTCATGAGCGGAGTCAAGAAACTTTAACTGCATTAATTAAACAATGGACAGAGCCAGATACTAATATTATTTGGATTGTTGGAAAAATTATAATCACGATGTGTTGACTAAGGAAGGATTTAACTGTCAATCATTCAGTTAATTTTGTTGACCCAAGTATGGGCGCTCACACCAATACAATCGAAAATCTTAACAAACTTTCCTCACAGACAATCCACCAGGCACACACTTTTGTACCTGATGCCAAATTTCCATGTTCGTCAGCAAAAAACAGTATCACAATACACGATCCAAAATACATCACAATTCGGAGGTGTTGTTGACAAGATATTGTTGCTCAAATCACTACTGTCATATAAACTTTTGAATACCAAAAATGCCCTAAGAACTGCCCGATTGTTTGCACTACAATTAATGATAAAATATTTACTTTATGTCCAATTTAAGCTCACTCAAAATTTGTTTTTTTGCATTCAATACTGCAATGCATTCTAGCCACTGTATACAATTCAAAATGGAAATTTTCCACACAATCTGCCATCCCTACAACCTGATCCTGCAACTTTAACATCACTCTAAGTAGATTCGTAAATCATTCTGTTATGGTTTTATGTACAGAAACCAATTTGCTGAAGGTACTATTATTTCTGTATGCATGTTAAACGTAATATTCAACGAATGGTAAATATCGTGGAACTGTTAGAAGTCTGTTTAAATAATCACAAAGTGCCAATCCTTTTATCCTTACATAACTGAATCATTAGCAATGACAAAGGCTAATGATTTACCATTACCTTCAGAGCAATGCTTTTACAAAATAAAGCGTATCTATCAGCAAATATTGCAAGAGGTTTACCAAAGGACAATATAACGACAGGGGTTACATGTGCCTACAAAAAGTTGATAATGTGTCGTCTACAGAACTTTCGAAGAAACAGCAAAAGTCTAACAAATCATCTTCAAATTATAATACATCACGATTTACATAAATTAATCACCTTTAACAAAATTAAACAAATGATATATGGCATTTCGTCCCACACGTGTAATAACAGAAGATAATATTCGATCTCTTCAGAACAAATTAGAAACACTTGTCTTGGAAATAAAATTAGATAAAATCAATAAATTATATAAATCATGATTAGGTATTTGATGCACACAAAAGAGTTCAAACAGAAAACTACTGATTCCACTATCACGCTCTTACATGGAGATAATAATGCTCCATTATTGTTGCCAAGGCTACATTTCAATAAATACGAAAACGCTGGAAAAAAAAATTACTAGCCTCACAACTTCGAATACTTCACTTTTACCCCATACATATATTTTATCCATCAGTATTATATTTATATGATTATAAGAAGAACGTGCATATACACAAACACACTTCTTGTTTTTTTAATTGTTGAAGATTGATTATTTGAATTACTGTGATATATAATTTAAAGTTTGAAATAATACCTGTATTTTTTTCCCTGTTTGTAAAAACTTGTATATGTTTTAATTGAAATAAAGTTTATATGATTTTAACCTGTTGTGAAAATTTAACTACTTATATTATGATTTTAATCACGTGATTTGAAAAAAAAATTGTGTACACTGAAGTATTAAAAAAGTAGCATAGTTATTTCGGATGTCCTTCGGAGAATAGCCTCATAGTCTGATTTACCATAATAAGCTACTTCTCCCTTTTTTGGCATCAAGGCAGTTCTCCAAAGAATTTCCATTATTTTCATACCTTTAAAGAAACTTTATGATCATGTATTAAAAAAATACTATAATAAAAAATTGCGCTATTTTCAAAAATTTCATTTCAGGCAGATATTCTTCGGAGAACAGCCTCGACGCCAAATAAGGAAGAAAAACAGCGCAGTGGCTAATCGCACCGACGGTGAGAATAGCCTCAAGAAGCTATTCGCACCACCTACGTTAGCGCATGCGGGCAATCAGTCCAGGTGCAAGCATTTTACGCCGATTTGCCGTAAGACTGGTGTATGCGCACAGCTTTTTTGATTCAATGATCTTACAAGTTTCTGCTTATCTTCCTTCTATGCGATTTCTTTGTTAATTAAATTTAGTTATTGTTACTGAAATTGTTATTGGTTTGAACCGAGGCCAGATAAAAAATAAACCTTAAATTGTGCGTGTGCGAGATGATACATTTGAAAACAAGAAGGATAAGACAAAACTTGAGATTGAACTAAATTATTTTGTGAATTCAAAAGTTGCCAAACGAGCAGCTTCTGACAAATTAACAGAAGAGGGTGAATTATCTATAATTCCACAAATCGTACCTATGCAACGTATGAGAGATAAAATAGTAAATACTGAATAATCTATTCCAAAGTTTTTTCAAACAGATGCTTTCCTGATAATTGAGCAATCAAAAAATGAAATCCTTTGCATGGGGTGAAAATGCTGTGACAGTTTAGAAGATTTAGAATATAATTGTATTCAGTCTGATTTGTGCCTAAATTGGTAAAACTGGACTTGTGAAAATATTGTAATTTATCCACCAATCCAATATTGGTTTTTTCCAAACTGTAGATACCTGTCACTTGTTGAAAATTATATTGATTTTAAATCTTTTTACTCCTTAATTAAAAATGATTTAATTTGTAGAATGTATTGTCTGAGTTCTATTTCATATTTTTAATTTAATTATTTTAAAACAATGTGTGTTAATGGGAAGGTTGACATTTAAAGAAAATCCTAATTTCTTTAAAGCAATAAGTAACAGTCGAATTTTCTAAGTACTAATATAGCACAAACTATTGACATAAAGTTGATTAAAAGTTTGTTCAATAAATGTGTTTCATAGAATGAATTTAAAAATATATGTCATTTAATTATGACATATTGTTTTGACCATGCATAACTAATTTAAATCATCATGTTTACACATTATTTATATCAATCGCACAGGTCAGCTAGTCAATAATATAATTATGATACAACAATAATATAAATACAGTGTAATAATAATATATACAATGTAGCAATAATGAAATATGTGACAGTAAATATGTCAGATCACAATATATAATTCGATGCAATAAATATAGATAATGCTGCTAGATTCCAAAATTTAATGTAATGCAATCAAATAGGTAGTATTCTACCTTAAAATGAAGTAGTATAATCTATAACAAATAAAATGATTAGCTAATGAAGTACAACGCACATGGTGTCATTATAAATATTCACCAAAATATGTATAGTGAATATGTAAGAGAATAATTTGCAAGTAATAATGATCAGTTAGAAAGACGAGGTCAATCTATATACATTATAATGTTCATAAAAGGATAAGATCAAATAGGGATTTAATGATGGTTCTAATAGCAAGTGAGACCGTGTAATTAGTTAAAATATCTTTAACATGTTGACAAAAAGGCTGCAGAAATTACTTAAATTCTTTCATTTAACAGAGGAATTTTTATGCAAACTTAGACCCTAGTCTTATAGCATAGAACTGTCAAATTTATTATTCAATAAGAAAACTTATTGAAAATTATAATGTTCTTATATATGCATCACTTTTTATGTGTTCACGTATGTTTATAGGTTCAAATGCCATATTTCGAAATCAAAGTTATTTATTAAAAAAAGCCTTATAAAATCTGATAATTCATTTGTGTGCGCAAATTCTTCAATCTAAATCTCTTACATTAAATTATTTTTGCTTTTTAAATTACCGCCCATTATTTATTTAAATTTAATTTATGAATGTGTTTTTACTAATATTTCAAAGTTCTTTGAAATATTTTATATATATTGAAAATGACGAGTATTTCCATAGAAAAATTAAACAAGCATACAAAATTGTTGATAACCAGTATTATATGATTAATTGTTCATTTAATAGTTGATTTTATCACCTTTAACTTATTTCACGTTTAAATTTTCTACGCAGGAATACTCGGTCTAATTTTTATTATCTTTTTTCAGACGAAAAATTTGAAAGAGGAATAAGTTAAAATCGTGATTGTGAAAACACATCTTTGAATCTAAATGTATTATAAGAAGTACAAAAAATGTAAACAAGATCTTACCCCCCAAACCAGTCATTTAGACTATTCCAACCGTTCAGAAAAAAGGATAAACATTGCAAATATAAAAATATACCCTTTTTTATATATACATAAATAAAAGTCACTACAACGGACTTAGGATTCGTTCGATTCAAATGACGGATCTGGATGTGATAGCTCAATGCGCATGCGTGGTTAATGTTGGTGCGAATAGCCTGAAGAGGCTAATCGCACCGATGGTGCGAATAGCATCGGACGAGAAACAGCTCATTATGGTAGTTCAGAATATGGTTGTCATAGGATGACGTACTTCCTCTAACGTATTTTCGAACCCTCGGAGATCATCATTCGTAAAGTGGTGTTCGACACGAATGCCTTTATCGTTGCATGTTTATCATTCCCCTAAGGACCTGTAAAAGTTCGTTAAATTCCATAAAAATGGAAAAATTTTGTGCACTTATAATAAAAATGCAAAGTCTTCGGTAGAAGTTGATGAGGCGAGGCACCATCTATCGGCCACGGATGAAGACTTCGTTGGATAAGCAATAATAGCAATTAGATATCGTCAGGCATATCTTTCCGCAATGGCATATCTTTTACAAATTATTGTAGGATTGACACAGTAACGTACAGTAAAAATAGGAAATAATATATACAAGTCCCAGAAATTTTTGTGTTTTCGTCTGAGGTGAAAGTATCTATATCTTAATGCTCATGGGGAAGTAGACTGACTGTCAAGTGATATACGAATTTAATGATGATAAAGTTAGAAGCCTTGGTACAGAGCATGGGTACCGGGCAAAGTCCATAATAAGATGAAAATGATGATAAATATGAAAATAGTTGAAAATAATGAAATATATACAAGGACTACGATCTAACATTATAATGTATAGTTCTGGGCCGTTTATGCGGCTATTCGATTAGATAGTCGTACTTCCCTATGTTTTTAATAACTTCGTGAGTGGAGAAATCACATTTTTCGTCGAATTTGAATGTAATCTTTTGTAATTCGGCATCTAATGGTAAAATCTTTAGAGATTTATGGATTTCACATTTCCTAACGAACCACGGAGGGTTTGGTAGGAATCTGAGCGTTTTACTCTGAAAACTTTGAAGCCGTGCAGTAGCTGCTAACGCCGGGACGACATATAATATTATGGGTCGGATTGCCTGTAGATAGAGTGTTCTTTTAGTGTTGATATTTAACTTGGAATAGTTGCACATGAAAGGATAAATGCTCATCAAGGCACGTTGTGCTTTGATATAATTAACATGAAATTTGAAAGTTAACTTCTGGTCGAGATTAACACCTAAATATTTTACTTGGTGGACACGTTACACGATTTGTCCGTTCATCGTAATTTCTTCTAAGTCTTGAGGGATATTTCCTTTTTTATAAATTTTTATTTTCCGCCCTTTAAACCAGGGTGAAATGTAAGCAATGGCATTCTGTAGTTCATTTCTTGCATGATATGGATTAAGTGAGTGACATAAAAGTGCTGTGTCATCGGCATAGCACGCTGTGAGAATACTTTCAATATTAAGAAGATCATTAATATATAAATTATAGAGAAACGGGTAAATTACCGACTCCTGTGGTAAACCCGCGTGAATTTTTCTTCTGGTGGAGTAGTATCTTGGATCTTAACTTAAAAAGTTCTGTTCTTTAAAAAATCAGCGATTAGATCAATGATGGCAGGTAGGAAATTATAGTTCATCAGCTTGATGATAAGACCGTGATGCCAAACTTTATCGAAGGCTTTCTCTACCTCCATAAGAATAGCAGCAACTACTTCCTTTTTACTAAATGTTCACCTATGAATTCCACAATTCTGGTGATCTGCTGAGTCGTTGAGAATTCCTGGCGAAATCCGAAGTGATGGTCTTTGATGATGTTATTTTCATTAATAAAAGTGGTGACTCGAGACTCGATAAACCTTTCGAAAAGTTTGGCAATCGCAGGCAGAAGACTGATCGGTCTAAAGTCACTTGTCACATTTCCAGCTTTGCCTGGCCTTTTAATGACAGTTAGAATGGCGTGTTTCCAATTTTTTGGGAATGTGTTGAGTCTTAGCCATGCGTTAAAAATATTTGTAATAAGGATGATGCCTTTCCTTGGGAGGTATTGTAGGGCCTTATTAGTGATATTGTCATATCCAGATGCTTTCCTTGGATTACGTTTCTTTATAATTTTTAGTATTTCTTTGAGAAGTCGTGTTGTTCATATTTTCAGGGTATTTGCAGAGGAAATAGGTCACGTCATTGATTATACTGATATCATTCGGGTGAGGGAAATTATTTAAAGTAAACTGTTGTTCACAGTTATCAGCAAAGAGTTGGCAATTTTCTTAGGATCGTAAATTTTAGTATTATTATCCTCTGGAACGGGTCCAATATTGGAGGGAGGGCTTCGGAGAGCTTTAGAAACTTTCAACAGAGAGTGGTCGGTGTGCGAAAGACTTTCAATGAAGTTATCCCAGAAATTGTTTATGTACGCTTGGATAAGTTTTCTGAGGTTTCGATTGGCAGCATTAAATCTTCTTTTGTCCTGGGTGGAGTGGGAACGTTGATAAATTTTTCTTAGTCTATTTTTCTCTGCAATTTTCTGTATAATATTGTGTAGGAGCGTATAATTCGTCTGTTTTGGAATAAATTTGGCGTATTGAGGGCTTCGTTGATTTTAGTGCTAATATAGACTGTGGCATCAAGAATTTCCCTGCTATTAGTCATTTTATTGGTAGCAGATATGTTTTCTTCAAGGTGATAGTTTTCCCAATTGACGCGACACTTTATAGGCGGAAAACCATGCTTTAAGCCATATAAAGTGAAGCGTACTGGTAGGTGATCTGAAGAAAGTTCATTATTCACTTGCAGAAAAGGTGTTTGAGGAACATTGAAGGTAATTAAGCTATCGAATGCATCAGAAGTATTAGAGATTTGATGAAGATGCGTTGGTTTTTCTGGACCAAAAATGTTGATATCAGGGTTGTTGATGATGTAATTATTAAGGATAATTCCATCAGGGTTATTTCGCCTGGAGTTCCAGTTAACGTGCTTACAATTTAGGTCCCCAGCAATAATAGTTGGGCGACCTACGTTGAGAATATAGTCAAGATCTTGAGTGTTGAGGCTATTGTTGGGTGGTTTATAAACAGCAATGATGAGATATTCTTTATTATCACTGTTCAAAATACATGCACTTGCTTCAAAGCTCATGAGAGGAAGAGGAAAGATGGTACTGTTTAGACATTTTTTCATGAAAATAGCTGTACCGCCACCACGGTGAGGAAGACGGTCAGATCTATAGATGTTGTAGTTGGGAATTTTAAATTTGTCATTCGGTTTGAGGTGGGCTTCACTTAATGAAATTATATCAAGACTGTGCTGGTTGATGTAGTTTTTAATTTCATTTTTTTGATTTTTAATACCATTGCTTTCATAAAACATAAAGTTGGTATAATTAATATGTTGCATGGTATTTGGATTAGCAGTATGGGCGTAATTAATCATGTTCGTTCTGGATGAATATCTTTAATGCTGCCATTGCAGTGTTGAGCCTCGAGTCGGGGTTAGATGCATGCTTGTATTCTGGTAAATTTGGTAAATTTCAGTAATGAACCCGGTGAACTCTTCGAAGGATTGTTTTTCTGTGTCTCTGTTTACCGATTTTCGTTTATTTTTGGAGGATTGGTCTTCTTTATCGTTATTTATTGATTTCATATTATTCTTGAGGGATTTCCTGTCGTTAACCATCTTTAGGTTGCTCTGGGTAATCGCTGCATATGATTGGTTGTTCGAGCGCTGCATATGATTGGGTTGTTCGAGGCAACGATTTGGCGTGCAGCCGCGCGATTATGCAAACATAAAACACCCATTCCGCACCTTCAAACGGCCGATGGCGCATATATAATCTACACAGACTCAGAAAAGCCTGAAGTTATTGCCGACAGCGTTGCTACTAAATTCACACGAAATAACGACCCTAATGTAACCGCCCGGTTAAAAGCACGCGTTAAAGATTTTTTAAGTTAAAGACCCATCACAACTAAACTCAGACCTACGGACCCTACTCAGGTTATGGTTTTTATTGATAAATTGAAACCTAGTAAAGCTCCTGGCATAGATTCTGTTTCGAATCGCATGATCAAAAACTTCCCCATGATGTTTATAGTTTGGATCACGGTACTTATTAATTTCATGCTTAGGAGAAGCTATTTTCCCGACTGCAACAAAATTGCCGCAGTCGTCTCCATTCCAAAACCGGGAGAAAATTAAGATTTACCTGTCAATTACAGACCTATACGTCTGCTCTCATCTCTCTCAAAGATCCATGAATTTGTCTTACTTGATCGCCTTAATGAATTCTGTCGGAATCAAAATTTGATAATCCCGGAACAATTCGGCTTCCGACCTAAACACTCCACAGTACACCAGTTACTACGTGTAGTGAAATTCAATTCTACGTGTAGTGGCTTTCGTAAACGAGAGAAAACTGGTATCTTCTATTTAGACGTAGCCGAAGCCTTTGATAGGACTTGGCATGACGGAATTATTTACATATTGATGCGGCTTCGTTTTTTGGTTCATCTCATTAAAATTATTAACTCGTACTTGGTCGGACGCAGTTTTCCCGTCCGAGTTAACCACGAATTCTTCTCTTCTCGTCCAAATTATGCCGGTGTAGCTCAAGGTAATCTCCTAGGACCTTCAATCTTTAACCTCTACGTAAATGATATACATAAGGCCCCAAATATCGATCTTGCTTTATATGCGGACGATACAGTCATCATCTCACAACATTCCAACGCCCTCCCGGTAATCTGAACATTGCAGAGTTACGTTTCAGGCTTAGAACTCTGGCTCGGTCTGTATAAAATCAAAATTAACATCGGAAAATGTGCTGCCACTATGTTCATCCGAAGAAATATCTCAAGTTTACCTAATTTCATCCTCTTCGGTGAACCCATTCCCTTGGCGTCTTCTAATAAATATCTAGGTATTTTACTAGATTCAAAATTAACTTGGCAGCCTCAGATTCGAAAAATTATTGCGAATGCGACAGCTGTCAAATCCAATTTACGCTCCTTCTTCGCCAGAAATGGCGACCTGTCAACTTATACCAAGATCTTGCTCTGCAAATCTATGATAAGGCCTTTTCTCACTTATACGTGTCCCATCTGGGGCCCATCTGCACTGACGAACAGAAAACATGTCCAAGTTTTCCAATCAAAATTGCTTCGGCAAGTAGTTAAAGCTCCGTGGTTTGTACGGGATGAAGAGATTCATAACGACCTCAAAATGATGCCCATTAATCGTTTTATAAAGCGAATTTCAGAAACATTTTTCAAAAATATTCAACATGTTGCTAATTCTGTGCTACATATGCTGCCTGTATATGATCCTGCAGTCGCTGTACCCAGAAAAAGACCCAGATCGGTTCTCAATCCGGATTATGCTGCAATCCCATTTAAACGGGCTAGGTATGAGCACACAGACGACCATGTGAATAACTACCTCTCGTTCTTTAACCCCCCGCCTCTAGTGTTTTTTAATTCACAAAGCATTAACCTGAGGAACGAATTTTTCGTTTCTTTAACAAGAAACTTCACAGTCGCATGCACTGAAATTAACTTTTAAAATTAACTTTTAAATCAAACTATAAATATAAGTCAAATTGTCTTTTTTAAATAATAAAACTAGCTGTTTTTCTTCCTTTAAAAAGGATGCTCTTTCGACGCTTAACAGCCTCACTCACTTTTGACCTTTAGAAGCGGCATTGATTAGCGGTCAAAATCAAGACTTCTCTCTCCCAGCTGATTACTGGAAAAACAACTTTTCGACTCGTAACCAATTGCCCCCTCCCTTCCTCCTCTGAAGGAAAGACATCTGTGTTCTTTGTCTGTCTGTCTGTCTTCGCATCGGAAAGGTCATTTACCTTTCTCCTGTGGGTTCTTGGCTACCAGCGAAAATTGGCGTTCGCAGTAAGATTAATCAAGGTTCAAGGAAACATCAGCCTTTTTATTTATCTAGTTAAAATTAAAATATGATGACTGCCCGTATCTAAATTATTCTGGCCTTTTATTTGGCGCAAAATTAGTCTTTCCGAGATTTTACCTTTTTTGTCTCACTGTGAAGGCACTTATTTCTAAGGCTTTTGGCTTTTCAAAATTTTTACCCTATTAGAGCATCGCCTCTTTTGATGATAATTTAAATTCTTAGATGATGTGGAGGTACAGGCGCTATCCTGCCTTATTACACCGTAAATAGCACTTCCTTGATCCTTGATCCTTACGTGATTGGCTGAGAGTAGGAGTCTGTTGATTTTGCTTATTTTGGGAATTTTTTGGTTTTCATCTTCATTAATGTTTTCAATATCTGTGTTTCCTGGTCTTTTTGGGCATTCCTTACTACAGGATGCATGACCTCCTCCACAGAGGGCACATTCCGCTGGGTATGCTTTACCTTTTTGAGGGCATTGAAAGGATTTGTGAATCTCGGCGCATCTGAGACACCGGGGAATATTTTTGCATGCACGTTGAGTATGGCCGTACTGTTGGCAGTTGAAATACTGCGTCGGTCCGGGCCTGGTTTTACCACTTTTACTCTGATATCAGTAATGCGGCGTACATGACTCATAATTTTCCAGCTTCAGTGCGGGGAGTTTCAACATAAAAAACGGGTAGGTTAACAGCTATGAAAGCGCGCATGCTCTGTCTTTGTTTGCATTTTAGTACTGGGATGTTTTTGAGATTTAAGATCTTCAATTTCTTTTGGGTCTGTGTCTTTTGATAATCCTTTTATTATGCTTCTAACTAAAGAGTTGGCCTTTCCATGGCACTTCCCGAGTGGTCCCCCTTTTCCTTGGAAAATGCTCACCGAAAAAGAAAATTGAACGGCTGCTTGGGAAAGTGATTATTATCAGACTTATCTTAGTACGAAGCAGAAATTCCGTGGGTGTTACACATGTTAACAGAACCCTTTTCCGTTATTTGGGTGCAAGGAGAAACGAAACGGGGGTCTTTAGAAAAATGGCTGGAAAGATCTATTTTTTGCATCTCCGGACAAGAAACTTTAAAATACAATGTGATCCCAACCATACAAATGGTTTTTCTCATTGTGCTTTACAAAAAGTGGTTCGGTACCATTATTATTTAAAGGCACAAATGTAGGATGATTTTTACAGCAATCTGGAAAGAAATAAAATTCTCTTAGAGAAAACATATTAATAAAAAACTTTTTATTAATTTTTATACTGCCTCTAGAAATTATAAAATTTAACGTTTCCCTTTTTGGTTTTCTTGGATTTCATGCTTGGAAATCTATTCTATTCTTGGATAAAAAAATTTTGACTAAAAAAATGATGTCTTACTTTTCCAATGTAAGATGTAATGATCTCCAATGTAATGATTCCTTACTTTTCCTATAGGAAAAGTAAGGAATTGTCTAGTAAAATAATTTGTCTAATAAAATAATTAATAAATATTAATGATAAAATGATTTGTCTAATAAAATAATTGTCTAATAAAATGATGTCTTACTTTTTCTATGGGAAAAGTAAGACATCATTTTATTAGACAAAAAGTTTTTTTTAATCCAAGAATAGAATAGATTTCCAAGAATGGAATCCAAGAAAACCAAAAAGGGAAACGTTAATTTTTAGGTCTGGTCTAAAGACATTATAAAAATTAACGAAAAGTTTTTTTTCTACTATGTGTTTTAGATCTGAGAAATTTTTTACCAGCCTAAAATATAATTCTAAAATCTTTGAGAAAACCTCATGTGGTTTCTCCAATGAAAATGGTAAATACTATGGGATCTGTTGAATACCTTTCTCTGCAAAAGTGGTAGGAGCTTTACTTAGGAATTCTTCTTTTCATGGAAGCTCATTTGGATCCTTCACTATGGGATAGTTCTTGAATCATTTAATCTTTTCTTGTTCGACAATTTTTTCAAAATTTATGGAAGAGTTAAGGTGATCGTTGTTGAGAATATAATATTCATCGGTCTTGATAAGAGATTCGTGTAGGATTTTGTACAACCAATCGCTAAATTCAATCTTCTTTTTCTTCTTAAGATGATCCATTATACTATTAATTTGCGAAAGGGTTAGAAAAACGGTCTTGGATTGATATTTATCTCGTTTCATCAACAAAATTCGTTCATCCAAGATAGAAATTTCACGAGCAGTTAAAACATTTTCATCTTTCAGATATTGTTGCAGCATCGTGAGACCCACTAAATTATAACCCACACATTTCGAAACATCCGAGGCTTTCAAGTAAACAACTCCTTGGATGATAAAGAATGAAATCCTGTAGTTTTTATATCTGAAAGGAATACACGTCTCCATGATATCTAAAAAAGGGCTCTTCGTTGCTGTTTATATATAGAAAGAGACCCTAACTTAGGTCATGAAACCTACTTAAAAAAACGTAATGATTTTGTTTCTCTTTTTTAAACGGCCTGACTATAAAAGCTGAGAAGCAGCTCCATTAGGAGCGTAGCCATTTCCCTGATACATGTTTTCCCGACCCAGGATATTTCGAGTGCCGATGATTTGAAGATGCTCTCCGAAATTGAAAATCTAAAAGTCTTTTTGGCTACTCATTGTGCCAAGTTTATTCCTTATTTACCGGCTAACAAAGTCAGTGTTTATTTTAACTCTTTGGCGGTTTGACCCGGAATATGTCGCACTTTTAGGCAGACTCCTGAACGTTTTGGCCCGGAATATTGTCTTTCTAATTATCTCCTTGGAAACGGGCTGTCCCGTGTTTTTGTTAGAATTAAAAGATACGTGAAGAAGGCCTAGCCCGGACTTTTGTCTCACTTCCACCCCAAATGCCTAAGGGGACAAGCATCGCTCCAACCCTGACGACAATAGGTGATGACCCTGAATAACGTGGGGAGAACTCTTCCCGCACTATTGACACGATAACGGCCTTACACTGGATCTAAAGAAACAAGAAATTTGTTACTAGTTTAGAAAGTTAACAGAAGAGGAATTAAGAATTTATTTTAGAAGTTGTTTAAGAAATTTAAAAAAAATAGGTTTTTTATAGAATAAGCTTTTACTTTTAACTCAAATTAAAAAAAGAAAAGTAATTTAGATACTATTCTGCTATCGGAAGGGATTCAAGAATGTATGTATGTATGCCGTGTGTATGTGTCTGTGTGCATACATGTCTAAAGGGACACATTCGTTCGTACATATATCGACACGCATACATGAACACATTCATCCATATATACATGCATACATACATACATTTTTAATCTGATCCCGAGAACAGAATAATACCATAATTTGTTATATATATTAATAAGAATAAGAGAGTAAATAATGTTCTTTAAAAAATTCTGACAAATTTAAAAAATTCTTAACAAATTTATATCATGAATAATAAAAAAAATGGCGCCCTTGATATATTTTTGACATTGCGATTCAACTGGTTGATTTCGTTACTTAAGTGCCTACACTTTTATGATTCGTGATATAAATTCCCCATTATTTTTGTAAGGAAGCTTAATTAATATCTTGTTTCTATTAAAATATACCATAATTTTTTTTTGCTTTTGGCTTATTAAGAAATTAAAAAGTTTTGAATGGAATCTTATTTGAAAAAATTTTATCTTTTCAGTATTAATAACATATTTTCAGTAAAGTTTTTCAATTAAAAAAACATTTTTCAACAATGAGTAATCATTTTTTTTTACTTCAAATAAGTGTCTCAAATAATTCTCATAGGAATCGAAAACATTTTCTGACTTTCAATAATTCGGCCAGAAATCAGAACTTATGTTAAAAATTTTAAACAAATTTTATTTAAGAGAATATTTTATGTTGGTGCAAACATTAAAGTTTTGATAAATTTGTAGTCTGTTTTGCAAATGATAATATGTGCAAAAATTCGTGTCAACATTAAATTTAAAAAAATGTAAATGGAATTTTATAAAATTCGTTTTAACATATTGTATAATCATCCGCAATCAACATGCTTACAAACTTTGAACTCGATAGCTTATCAGGAAAGTAGTTGAAAAATCTTTGACGATCTTCTGTTCATAGCGACAAATGCCATGAGTGAAGTAAATATGTATTACTTCTCTGCATACATATTATTCTGTTTGAGAGAGGTCATCAGAAGAATTTTGGCATATTTTGAATTACTTATCTTCTATACGCTTATGAGATTTGCTGTCATTTTGTAAAAATTATCTTATTTAAAACATTTTTTGCCTCTCCCACACTTAATGCTCTTATCAGCATTCTGATGAATGGAAGATTAGGAAAAACCAAACATTGAGTACGTAGTCACAAATTTAACTTAATAAATGCTCTAAAAATTCAACTCTTCATATTTGAGTAGAATTTTTTTTTGCCTGATGGGAAGGAATTTTTGTTAGATTGCTTTCGTAATCGGTAAAGTTCCATACTAATTTTAGGCTGTTTAGCTTTCAGTTGTTATTGGCCTACCACCAACCTGCACATTTGAAGTGGCTTCATTCCGCACTGACACATCCATTCCTTCTCCGGGATTCAAGCCCGGGCCCTTCGGCGCGACAGTCAGCGACGCTAACCACTGTACCAGTTGGGCGACAACTTACAGTTGTTCATGAGTTCATTTAAAGGTTTTGCTGCTTAAAATGTTAATTGCTTTAAAATATTTGCTGTCTCATGCAATTTGATAGTTGCATGTTTTTTACCTTTAATACATCCTTAAAAAGACAGAATTATAACTGTCAACTACAGAAGGATTTAATGTATTCGAATTACGGCGAAGGATGCGTTTGTTTATCTGCCCAAAAGGAAGGAAACTTTCTAAGATGTTCTGGCTTGTATTCACGTTCCACTTGTAAAAATGCCAAGAAAACTTCCATGCAACCAGTTCGTTCGCCAGGATTTGAACCTGTATCGAGCTAGCTGTGTTCAGTGATTTCAAATCTTATATACTGATTTAGTGTAATAGATGTCGCAGTATGAGGGTTAGGGTTATTTGAATACAGGAATGCACACGATAGCTAAAGGCCTTCGTGGAGCCCCTTCTGTGGGAAATTGGGTCATGTTACACATGGAGAAAATCGCAAAAATCAAACAGGTAGGAATTGTTCGTCTGTTTGGGTTCGAACCTGGGTGAAACTGCCAGTATTCATCGGCCTTAACCATTTAATCACTGTGAGGCCGTAAGGGAAAAATAAATAATACCGCAACATTTTGTATACTACTATCTATCCTGGCTTATGGTCATACACAGGCATTTACACACCTGCAACGCTACAACTAACTGCAAATCACCGGAACTAAGCTTAACATGCTTCATTCTAATCGTCGGCATACAGTGGCACTTGGAACTTGACATCTAACTAATAAGTATAAAATATTTTATTTCTGAAATAATCTTGAACGCAAAATTAAGGTTTTTTATGCTAATGATTCATACAGCTATGCATCAGTCTTATCACTTCATTTCTTTCAAACAACACTTTGCATTGAAACAAACAAACGAACTTGAAGTAAACTAAATGATAGTTAAATTTAGTTTTTAAAGATGATTATTTCTTTTCCAAAACTATTAAATATATTAATATTTACTGCGTATTATTAATTTAAAAAAGTTTGGTATTCTTTTAAGCGTATCCTATTCATGTACCGATTACTAATCGCTAGGATTCTTGATGCGTCCATAATATTAAAAATACACACTGCCCTATGTGTAGCGTGAATATAAGCCTGTTTTCCTTAGGAATTCCTCCACGGAAATATCTCTTTAGTTAGGAGCATTGACCTCGCGCGCTATAACTCGAAACATGAATTTGCAGGATTTTATGCATGGACCTCCAGAAATAATTCGGAATATGACATTATTCGTGACAGGGAAGTGCTAGCCAAGATACTACGCA
This sequence comes from Stegodyphus mimosarum, assembly GCA_000611955.2. Lineage (NCBI taxonomy): Eukaryota > Metazoa > Arthropoda > Arachnida > Araneae > Eresidae > Stegodyphus > Stegodyphus mimosarum. The sequence goes on from KK112875.1 coordinate 27,994, forward strand.
GAGCTCGATACAACTCATACAGAACTAAGAGCACCAGTAGTAATATAATATGAAGCCTAACTCACATGTTCAATGAATTTCTCAGATGCACTTCTACGATTTCAATTAATCTGAACACATGACAATTCAGTAACATTTAATCAGCGTAAAATAATTATATTATAGACAATTTAATAATGATGACTTCAGTGAAAAGTATTCCATTATAGTAGAAAATAAATAAACATTCAACTTGTCCGGATATCGGTACTATTCCACAGATTGCGTAGTGCACTTTCACTCTTAAAGATTCTATGGAATATGGAACTTGAAACCGAATTTATATGCAAATGGTTATTAACTATTATTCGTGTTTGTACATATATATGTGTCTATTGTTAATTGAATTGCGTTAGTGCCTTTTTAAAAAATTTCTCTTTCATTCTAAATATTGTATTAGTATACTTCTATTTCCAAAATTAATATTTACAAATACTATCTGAAGTGCCGATCCACGTCTATTTAGGGTTTGGCAGCTAGTAGATATACTCCGTAGAGATAGCTGAAAATCATATGTGGGATCATACCCGTGATCAGGAGTTAGCTCAACAACACACTACTTCTACTACTACTAATGCAGAAGTTGGAGCACAACGATAATTAGTGCTAAATGTAATTTGTAGGAATATTAAAATATTTAGTAATGCAGGAAAACGGACCTCTGGGAAATAAACAATGATTCATTTTTATGTCTATATATTCATGCTATGTTTTCTCTCAGATTTATGAACTGAAAAAGGAATTTATCAATATTAGGAAAACTGAACAAAGTACTTCAATGTTTGAGAACGAACGACTTTGCTATTCTAAACTCTTAATTGCCATAAAGACCAGCATGTTATCTTAGCACTTTTGCTGGATTTCAAAGGGAATTGCAAAACGTAGGTCTTTTAGAAAAAAGATAAAAAACAATGGAGATATTTTCGCATTTGAATAGCCTTAGCGCATTAATTTTAGAAACTAATTTGCTGTATCAACTTTAGATTAACTATTTTCTGTAAAACTTCTGAAACATTTCTTGAAATTAATTCCATTTGGATTTGCAAACTATTTTATGCTAAAATTAAAGCTTCTCAAATGGTAATTTGCCCACTGGGGATTGAAGCTTCTAAGAGCCTGCCGATTCCTTTCGTCCTTTGCAGGCATCGACCTCTAATCTTTCACTGAAGTGGTCAACCTCCGGGCGACAAAATCGCTCCTTTAATGTAAATTGCTTAGGAACGAGAGATAGCTTTCAATGGGGGAGTACTTTCCTTTTCTTAGCCCTTTTTTTTCAAACATCCTGTCATTCTGTTTTTGTCAAAATCCAAACGTTAAAAAGATACATTCACTGAGATATTAAACTTTTTGAGTAATAAAATTATGAAAAGTGTTGTATATATTTATCACATTTTATAATTTTACTACTCTTATATATATATATGTAGTAAGACAATTAAAAAAATAACTGCAAAAGGGTTGAAAGAATTCAAATTATAATGCAAATATTCCATTTAATTCGAAAAAAAATGGAATTCTTCTTTATCCGTTCTGTATTTTTAAGGTTATTAGATTACAAGAAATAAATAAATGGAATAAAAATAAAATAAGAAAGTAAAAGAAAAATTAGTAATTAATAAATTAGAGAAAAATCAGTATTAAAGCAAAATTTAAATGTAACAATACTTTTTCAGACTAACTCCTAAGTTTAAGAAAGTAGACAGATATATGCATATTACTTCATCTGTCATCACGGTTTTTCCGAGCACGATATATAAAAAATATGTTAAATTCTCCTATGTGATTTGAACTTCTGATTGCCGGTTGCAACCACCAGTATTACTAGAGCACGCAAGGAGGAATTTGATAATTCGCTATCATTAAAATGTGTATTGGATGGATAATTCTAAACTTTCAATAAATTATAAGCCATGTTAGTACCAAATTAAATTATTTTGTTTATATTTTATAAGAAACAAAAATATATTTAGTAGAATGTCAGATTTAACCTTTTCAATTGTGTATAATTTTATACGCTGATAACTAGAAATTCTTTATGAATATTTTTTTTTGCATTTCTAATGAGCTGAATAAATAAAATATAAATATATGAAAGTAATTGGTAGTATCATTCTTATTTTAGTATATATTGTAGAGACATTAGGTATTTGGAAGCAGGAGGTATGAAAAATGAGCAACGCCTTCACCCGGAATCGAACCATGGACCTCTCGGGTAAGCGTCGATCGTGCTAACCACTACAACCCAAACGCATGTGGAGAAGGCGGGAGAAATACCTTATATATTCCCCCTTTTAAAGGGCGAGTGGGAAGTAGGGGTCCAAATCGCCAAATCGTGGTGGTGGAGAATCATCATCCTCCACCTTTTTAGTTCGGGCGCCACTTGTAGAGCCATTAGAATTTTTTTGGAAGCAGAGAGAATGGAAAATGAGCATCGCCTTCGCCGAAAATCGAACCACGGACCTCTCGGTTACGCGTCAAGCGTACTGACCATTACACCACGAAGGCATGCGAAGAAGGTTGCAGAAATACCTCATAATATATATGAAGTAACTAAATGGAAACTGTAATAAGGGAAATTATTTCAAGTTATGATTTTAATTTTAAAGCAAAAACAGAAACAACTGTGTGAAAACAGATAGCTTATCTGTCGAAACTAAATTTCCCTTGCTAGAAATATTGTATTGCTGACGAATGTTTGTATGACATTAAATCTGCAATATTCAGGAATACTTGACTATTAGATTAATATTGGTATCGCATATTTCCATTAAATCTATTCTTACAATTCCCAATTTAAGTTACATGTGCTTTTAAAGAAACAGCGCATTGATTATATTGTGTTAAAGATTACTATATGTAGAAGAATAGAGGGAAAAGTATTTTACATCAGTAATATTTGAAATTACTAAAATTATCTGTATCAAAGGAAGTATATAGAGAACAAGTGTCTCATTTTTTAAACTCAAAACGCAATTTTCAAATACATACTTTTCGCTTGATTCAAACTGCAAAATGAGATAATCATATTATAAGAATACCTTATCAGAAATAAAGTAAAATTAAATAATTTGAATCTGTGTTAAACCCATACTTAAATAAATTTAAATTGCGATAATCTAACGATAAGAGTAGCAAATAAACTCTTTTTGGAATTTTGTTTCGACAAAGGCATACAAATGGTAAAAAATACGTGGGAATGTGTGTTGTGTGTGACTTATCTCACTTATCTGATAGTAACATCAGAACAAACCCGCGAAATTCATCGTGGCAAGGAGTGCAATTTTGCGCCTGTCCTTGGCAAGAGTCTTGAGCACCGTACATGTGACAGTAAGACTTCGCTCAGTTCCGCCCTCAATTTTGAAGGAGAGAACCCCTGAGAGACGGGTCCGAGGGTCTCCCACTCCTCTTCCCATACCACTAACCTCTCGAGAGGACTTTCGGATTGCTGTCTATTAATAGCGCCCCCATGGCGCACGGACATTGTACATGTACAAACAGACAAGCCTTTTCCGAGATTCGAACCCGAACCCATCCGTACGGCAATAGGTTTTCCTAACTACTATACCATCTAGACGGCTTAAGTGAGAGTGTTTATCAGTACGTCAAAAGATTCAAGAATAAAAGCTGTTAAGTCAGTGCTCACCTAATCTCAGTTGAGATCAAACGTACTTGAAAACTTGCATATGATATATTACAGAGTTGCAATCAATTACGCAAAGCATAGAAAATTTATTTGAATTGAGTTGGATAATAGTTACCTTACCTAAAGGAAAATTCTTACCGTTTCATGAATAATTCATTTTTCTAATGTATCTCTTTGAAAGTGTACGAATTTGGGAGTACCTTTCCTCGTACGGAACATAAAGCAGAGAAAATTCTAAATGAAAACTGACAAACAGAATTTTATTTTAAATTGGCTATTCATATTATCATTCTTACATTCTATATCATTTGAGTACATTAATTTTAATTGTTCCTTGAGATAATGTAATGCCGTAATATAATTTGTAAGTGGAAGTTTCGTAATTTCAAATTGAGTCACGTACGATCAGGAATATTATGTAAAAAAATAGAAAAAAAATTTGAAAAGTTACGATTCATTTAACTAAAACTATGAAAATTAAAAGGAATTTGCTTATGTTTCATTTTATACATTTAATCTGTAAGATGAGGAAAAGGGAGAAAACCCTGTCTCTGAACACATAAATAATTCTTCCTAGTCTAGCAAAAGATTGCATCAAATTCATTTGAATTTCCGTTTGATTTAAAAATGCAGTCTCTCAAATTAACTCAATAAAATTTTAATTTCAAATTTCATATTGCTAGCAAACGCGCAATAGCTGAAATTACCGAAATATTTTTAGAAAACTGCAAAATTTTAGAAATTGCTTAAAATTCAGAAAAACTTACGCTAGGAAAATTATTGTTTGATCAGTCCCATGATAAAAACATCAAGCATTTACCAAGTAAAAACTAACGAAACTAAGGGGAAAGTTATTCATTAGCGGGGAGATCTTTTATGGCTTATCCATCACTCTAAGGAGAAGCGAACACACCGCTCTAGGCAATGGCCCATTTTAAAAGCGTTCCCTGAAAGCAAAACAGACCTTTTTGAGGGAATTGTTAGACAAAAAACCGCCGTTTTCAAAGCATTTTGTTCCGAAGGGTCAGCCCGTTAATGGGTTAAACATGTTGAGGAATCGTCGAAATTACTCACTCAGAATATTGAGAGGAATTTAGTGGGAAGTCAAGGGACTAAAGATTGCTCTCTTGGGATCGGGTGGATCAAGCTCCAAGACGACCCATTCAAACGGGACGGAGATATACAGATTTCAATGAGTTTCCGATGGAAAAACATTTTTCGCATCAAGACTTATTTCACGTTTGGACTGAGAACGACAGCCGAGGACGAAGTTCATATTTATCAAACCACAGCCTCCCTGATCGTCTATTATGAATCCTCCCATTTAAATCTAATTCAAAAGGATTTTAAAGAGATCAACGAGAAAAAATTTAAACGGTATGTGTTAAGACCTTTCAGTTACTATGCAGTTCCCCGGAAGACGCATTATCTCATTCTAATAACACAAAAGAACCTGTTTCTTGTAGACAGGTGTCCATTAATTCTTTGGGAGCATCTGAAAGGGGCTTTCCAAACCCCGACATCCTATACGACATTTCAAGTGGACGATCTCTATAATGAATTCCATTTAGATAATATATAGAAGGCTAACAAGTTTCTTCCCCGCAAAAGAAAAAGAGATATTGAAGTCATCACTATTGAGGATGATGGTGAAGATTATAAATTACCCACAAAGAAACGGAGGAGTTACCGAAATTCTTTGATGAGTCAAGAAAAGCCTTCTGTGGAGAATGATTTTATGGATTCGGAAATGGGCGATTAATTAGTGAAAGTTTGTTTAGATCACTTAACTTCAAATGAGACAGAAATGTTATGGAATTCTATATCAGAAATTATATCGGAGCTATCTTAAGAATTTTTTTAATATATGATTGTAATAATAAAAAATAAATAAAAAAATATATATATTTCCAATCTGGATCCAGATTTATTCAATAACCCGTTCAAAGAAAACCATTTCAGATTTTTTCCCCTAAAAATGGTTTCAGAAAGATCGTTTAAGAGATTCGGGGGAATGGTTCAAAGACTCCAAGATTCAGGAGGGGAGAATGGTTCAAAGAGTCCAAGATTGGGAGGGGGGAAGAAAACGCCATCATGTAATTTTTTGATATGGTACGGATGTTGAAATACTTTTGTGACCAAAGGTACAATAATAGCTCGTGGATATGATCCTTTAGCTTCTTTAGTAATTTGGATGATTTATTGATATGTTAAATATCAGAAATCATTAAATAATTGAGATGGGCGGAAACATCACGTGAAGGGTTATGTCCAATCAGAGAAAACTTTCTTGAGATAGAAAATTTCTCGAAGTTAACAATTAGTACTGCGCAGTTGATTAGTAAAAAATAGTAAATATGTAAATAAATCTTGAAAATTCTTGGTTGAAAAAAACCAAAAAACAAAGTCCTATCTTTGCAAGTAAAATATATACACACATTGCTTTGAGTGACACTAATGATGCGAAGTTTACGAGAAATAATATGATACAGTATATGCATCATCACCATAACGCATTATGGTGGATAGTTCGAGGTCTTTTAACGGTACATTCTTCAGTAGGATCATATTCTGTGAGGCTTCTAATAGCTGTATATGGAGAGGTTTTCATTTTTTCAAAGAAAGTATGAGCACTTAAGAGAATTTGATCATGTATAGGGTAGATATTGAGATCACTATGAATTTGAGCATTTCTAACACCATTAACTTCAAGTGCGTTTACTATGTTTCTGTTACTATAACCATTGTGCGTTTACTATGTTCCTGAGGATTTTATTTCGTAAAACATTAATCTTTTGCCTTTCGGTTTTACTGGCTGTAGCCCAGGCAGGGACCGAATATGGGATGCTTGGCCGAATGAGAGTGACATATAAGGTTCCCTTCGTACTAAGATTTAATTTTGACTTTCTGCCTATTAATGAATAGACGGACATAAAAGTAGCATTTGCCTTATTTAAGATATACTGGATATGGGTCTTGAAGTTGAGAGCTTAATCGATGTGGACTCCTAAATATTTATAAGAATCAGCAACAGGAACTAGAGAATTATTGATGGTGATATTGAAGGTTAACAGGATAATTTTTCTTATAACGTCTAAAGAAAACTCTGCAGCATTTAGATGAGTTGAGGGATATTTTCCAATCTCTGCAGTACTTTTGAATGATATTAACCTGAAGTTGTAACTTGTCCAGAGCATGCTGGAGACTTCTGGAGCTAGTAAGTATAACTGTGTCATCAGCATGCTTTAGTATATTGGAGGAGGATGGTGTTGGTATATCATTGATAAATATTGTAAAAAATATTGGGCCTAAAACGGACCCTTGTGGGACGCTAGTGAAAATAACTTTTTTGTTAGATAGAGTATCTCCTGACCTGACTTGAAAAGTTCTTCGCTTTAAGTAGGAATAGATGAGTTTGATACAGCTGTTTGCCAGTAAGAAGTTAGAAAGCTTGTGTAAGTAAGCCTGTATGCCACACTCGTTCAAAGGCTTTCTCAAAATCGAGGAAGCATGCAACTGCTCCATTCTTTTTGATAAATTTCTGTGCAATGAATTATATTAGGTTGAGAATTTGATGGGTAGTACACTGCCCTTTTCGAAATCCAAACTGATTTTTATCAATTAAATCCAGTCTTTCAAGATGTTTCGTAAGCCGAGCACCGAGAATTTGTTCGAAAACTTTTCCCAAGACTTTTGGGACGACAATTTTAAACATTTTTTGGATCTTTTCCAGGTTTCAAGATAGTGACAATAATAGAGTGTTTCCACTGAGATGGGAACTAAGTAACGTTATAGCCGAATGCAGGCGTTAAAGATGTTTGTTATTAATACTATATATCGATTGGGTAGAGATTGAAGGGCTTCATTAGAAATTGAGTCGTAACCTTTACCATTTCCGACCTCCTGTTAGCTAGTCCAGATTTTTCTATGTTATGCGCCCTTGATTGTCTTGAGGCCCTTGTCACTGAGTCGGCAAAGTCGCGTTATAAACAGCGGCAGCCCGGCATAGTATTGATTGATTGATACGGATCTTGAGTGTGAACAACTTTTTACTCCTGGGATATCCCCAGATACCTTGAAGGGCGATCATGTGATTTTATTTCAAATAAATTTATGGTTGTGTTTCGTATGTTGAATCGGACCAAGCGTCAGCAAAATTAATTAACATTTTCTGATTTTATTTTCTAATTTTATGTGACGGAAATGTATGTAATATTGAATGGCAACATTGCTCGTTACGGAGATTCGGTGCAATGCAGATGTAGGTAAATTCGTGTTTGAGTGATATATATATTATATATATATTAATTGTTACTGTGCGGGGCAGTTGGAATACTTTTAAATGTTGTCTTAGTTCTGTGGTATTATGCTTGAAATGACTTTTCAGGTTTTTAAATGCTACATTGAACTTGATATTTTTGAATTTTAATATGGCGTCAGAAACCATTTTATTCGTATTTTGTGATGAACGTTTTCAACTTGAAGCTGTTCCATAGTGTACTTCGCTATTTGAATAATACATGGAATTCATGATATTGTTCATTTGCAGTTTAAAAGATTGCTAGGTGCTGAAATTTATAAACGTAAAATTGAAGGCACAAACAAAGTTCCTTTGTTTTTGCCTTGATATACGGACTTTTAATGTGGATTTAAGCATATGTAAAATAGTATTTTGATGCCTGACTAATACAAAATTAGAATATGAACTGGAATATTGTCCGTGACTTCATGTGTTCATTCAAAATGCTGCGCTGCTGGATGACGTAACCAAAGCAATAAATGGGGTGCCAGAATGTAATATTACGAAGGTATTATATTCGATTTTGGAATTTTTCAAGAGTAACGCGTTTGGAGCTTGCGTGGGGGATATGAAAGTCAAATTAAGTCTTAAAATGTGAATTACTATGTGATATTAACTCGGGAAAAAAGTTTGTGACGTTATAGAAGTGAACAACTGAATTGATATTTTCCTTTTATTTGCAATGTAATTTTTTTTTGTGTGTGTGTGTCAACTAAGTAACGTTTGTTTATAACTCGTATCTTCATAAAATGGAAGATTCCTTTATTTTTCTTCAAAATATTCGTATTTAAATACCGAAATTTTGTATTCAGTATTTCTTTTGTAAATTTGAAGTCATAGGTGTATGAATTTGCTCCTACTTAATAGCCGAAAAATTACTTGGTGAATTGAAAAGAATGAGTGTAATTAAAAAACCAACACAAAGTTATGCTGCATAAAATTTTAAATAATTTGTATCACTTACAAGCATTTTCCGATTGTGAGAAAATCTAAATTGCAGAAAACTTTCTGCTACTGTATTCAAAATTATTTCGAAATATTATTTCACAGTATTTACACTGTAATATACAGCTTAGATATATAGCTGTTCAAAAGTATTGCTGAAAGGAAAAAAAAAAAAAAAAAAAAAAAAAAAAAAAAAAAAAAGATGCATGTGGTTGCCTTGTACATGTGGAATTTTGCAGTTAAGGTTTATGGGGTGGAGTGCAATCATCTTTCAGCAGAAATTTTATCATTCATCATGTATTGTCATCAAGTTATTGTATATTCCAGTGATTTTTCTCATCTTGTTAAGCCATCTTTACTAATAGAATCATTACCGGATTCAAATGATTATTTTCAGCTTCTGAATTACTAAAATTGTTTTCATTGTCCGAAAGAATCTCGAATTTTTGTACAATTATTTTATAAACTCAGTTTGTTTTATTAAGAAATTTCTGAGCCAGCTTGAGAGGAAAACACAGCTGTTATTGGGCACATTCATCTGATAGGTATACAGCTCCAGATAAATGTCAAAAGTGGAAGTTTCTTCAACAACAAAGTAAGGAAACCTACAGTCCAACATGGAAGGGTAGTTATTGTGAAGGTCAAAAGTCATATCAATCCCCTTTTCTGTAGAAAGCCGAATAATTTTAAGAATTGCATCTTACAGATCACACATGCCTGAAGGAGTAAATTTTTTCCAGGAATTTTGCTTTGATCATTTTTGAGAATATTTTTATGTTGTCATTATGTTTTTTTTAGTAGAGATTTGATCACTGTAGGCAGTACTTGATGAGGCTGAAGTGCCGAATTTAAATTAATTCTGTTGATTTGAGTTAATGTTTTGTGTAATTTCAGGGTTATTGTCTGGGATTTGGTTGGAAGTCCAAAGGAGTTAAGCAATTTTTAGTTGCAGTACTGTTTGTTGGTAGGGTTAGGTGACACTGCCTTAGCAGTTTTATAAAACGCGTAGGAATGGATTTAGAATTTCTGTTGTTACTAATAGAGTTACATCTTTGTTTTTAGATTATGAATTTTCAGTTGCCTGTGTTTTAGTATTTTACATTATTTGGGGTATGGGGGGAGTTATCTGCTTTGTTAGAAAAGATTTTTACCTTAAGGGCATCTATCCATTTTCTTTTATCAGCAATAGTGTTAAGAACAATGGAATAAGAGAATCCCTTTACCTGTTTCATTCGTGATTTTTGTTTCGTATTGGCAGATCAATTTCTAACTAACTGAATTTGAAAATCAGCAGATGCATTATCAGTTATAGTAATTTTTATATTCGGTTCATCGGGAAGAGGCATTCTCCATCCTAGGCAGGATGACATCATTTACTGGTGATGGATTTTGTTAGTTGCTCATGGCAAAAGTTATGAAGCAGTGTATCTTCACCTACAAAGTACTGTATCTGGAAACTGCTTTAATTCTATTTATGCCAGGAAATTAGTATCTTGTAGTATTAAATGCCAGTAAGCTAATTTTATATTTAATTTTTCAGAAATAAATTTCTGTACCTATTAAATTAGTTGGTGGCCCTCTTCTGCACTCCTAAACTTTTATCTGTACATGAAGTGATTCTTTTATAGAACTTTTATTATGGTATAATATGGCAGGCTTGTTTCTGATAAATCTTGTATAATCCTAAATAAAAAAACAACTCGTCTTCATCACTATCAAAGTAGTTCCTGCCATTACAATACACTTCTGACAACATTCGTACAAGGTCTGGAAACTTTTGAAGAAGCCCTCCTTTGAGACTTTATAAAGTTCCTTGATAACAGCAGCTTGAAAATCGGTGTCCTGATATAGTATAATGGCTAGTCCTTGTTTCAGTGGCCTGGGGATAAGTTCACGGGAGTACCTGCTTTCGCGAAAGCCATCTTTTTCTTTCAAAATGGCAACCTATAATGTTTCTATGATTACAAATCCTAAGTCTAGTCACGTGTATCTAGTATGAAAAAGATACATAGTGATGTAAATGCTAATAAACCTAATATCTGTCCACGTTTCCTTATAGTCTCAAGCCCTTCTGGTGAAATGCGAAAGAAATCTCCATTCGTAATTAACAAGTACATTCATTGTTCCATTGTTGAGCCAAGAAGTATAAAATGTCTCTGTTCTGTCTGGGGACTTGCTTATCGGCACGACTTTGGCCATACAATTAGCTTCCATCCTTCGATTGATCAAGCCTAGCAACTTGATGCAACTGTATCATTGCATAAAACACACTTGTAGAGGTGTCATCTTGGAAGTCAACTATGTGTTTGTTTCCGAAGAGTTCGTTTCCCACCCAACTGATCAAAATGTCATTCTAAGAACAGACATGTGCATGTTGCTCAAAGGTTAGTCACAATAGTGACACCTGCACCACTGTACTGTGTATCAATTGCAAAAATGAACATCTATTTTTCTCACGTTCATGTCCCAAATGGAAATCTGAAAGGGAAGTTCAGGCCACAAAAATTACAAGAAATATATCTTACAGGCATGTCTTCGCTAGTGCTGCTAAATCAACATGATCTATTGGTACCTAAACATTATTAGCACACAAAGACTACCATCTAAAACCGAACACACTATAAACAATTCTAAATTGAGAAACCAGCTCACGAAATGCAGAAAAAAGGAACAATAATCTAAAACAAATAAAAAAATATTGCTGAAAAACAACAAAGAAGTGTCAGTAATAGTTCATTTGATAAGAAAATATCCAAGGCGATGTTGGAGCCATGAGTGCCAGGAAACTGATACAGCAGAGGAAAGCTTCAGGTACTCTCTGTAGATAGCCAACTCTGTCAAACTTAATAGCCTTCAAAAGAACCAAAGCAAATGAAAGGAAAGCAAGATGTAAGAGGCAGAGAGATTCATGTATGATCTATGCATCTGGGATATCATCATCTACGCCAGCTAAATGAGTCTGGGAAAGAAAGTATTCAGTATATATTATGACCACGCACTTTCCTGTCTGGTAAAAGATGGTCAATTGATAAGCTTTATAGAAGAAATTGCGAACGCTATTGACGCAATACATTTGCTGCCATTTCTTCCTGTAAGAATTATCCAGCAGCATTTCTTGCTGTTAAGCTGCTCTCTGAGAAAATTCCCATTGCCTTTAAACTCGTCAAATTCTGAACCTTATAATAGCATTTTTATGATGCTTGAGCTGAAAAGAGTTTTATCAGAGACACATAGATCTACTTTGGGTCCAGACACTGCCCTTCTCGCTCTTTATAACCGAGTGTGGAAGGAGCATATGTTACCCAATGCAGGGAAGAAAGCTGTTGTTATTCCTATACCTAAGCCAGGAAAAGACCTAAAGGATGCCTCCAACTATCGCCCATTACACTTAAAAGTTGCATGTGCAATGTGCTTGGAAAAATGTTAGAGAGCTGCTTATTCTATTTCTTGTGTGGAGATCCACCCTTTTATTTAACAGTTAAATATGGGGATCCTCTTTCACAGATAAGTGAATAATTGCTTGAGTGTGTGAATGGAGACATAAGACTCAAGAAGGTTAATTACCCTTTATTTCTGAAAATAAGATTTAACACAGTCGGCTCCAATCTCAGAACATACAGCAAAGCCTCAAATGGGGCTTGAACTCAAGCTAATAGGAACTAAACTAATGTTTAACTAAAAAGATATAGCCGAAGCTATCAAGATTCTAAGTAGTTGGCCCCTAAATCTCAATTAAGTAGGCGAAGCTATCAAGGCTTTGAAGTATGGCCGAGCGTAGTAATAGCTTAAAGAGAGATGCATTCCAAGAGGCAAATGTGCGCTAGTCAGAAACTCTGGCTCTGTGACGAAGTCGGTGAAATTTTGACTTACTCATTTGCACTGCTCTTACTCATTTGCATTAAATGTGATTCTGAAAAACACATTCTGGTAGGAAATTGTAAGCTGAAATTAGAAAGGATAGGAAAGTGGCTTTTAACTAGAGAGAATTGTTAAAAACTTAATATAAACTTTACACTTGGAAAAGAACTATATCATATCGCCTTATCACAGCGGTTTTTGAAAAGAAAGAACGACCACGGATAGCATGCTGCTTTTGGAAACATCCATTCGTAAAGCCTTTGTGAGAAGAAACCATCTTTTCTTTTTTTACACGGAGAAAGCTTACACAGTGCATCAAATAATTTTTAATACTGTGTCTGTAAAAAGAAATGTAAACAAGAAATTAATGCGTGCTTTGGTTTTTTATTCAAACTAGAACCTCTGGTTTCAGTGCACTTTTTACAGCAATTTATTAATGAATCGAATGCCTATTGTAAATCATTTTTTGGAATGGCTGGCAAAGCATGTGTCGAAGCTGCTTGTATGGTCAAAATATTCTCAAATAACAGCCTGTTAACTTTCATTTTTTGAGAATAAGGAGTAGGCACAGCGTGCTGAATTGGGTGAATGCGGTGGACAACACAGACATTATTTTTTGCCAAAAAATCGATGAAGAGTAGGGAGGTATGACTGGGTGCATTGCCGCTTAACGAACACCAACTGATAGTCTGGACGAATGTGATGAATTGTGGCCATCAAATGCTTTAAAACAGCCAAGTATACTGGGAGACAAATTTAAGAGATGGAACACTTTTCCCCAATTATCTCGAGAAATACCGGATGGAAATAAATGAAATTAGGTGTGGTTATAGTTATTGTATGACAGAAATGTGTACAAAACAACAACGAAATGGTCATTCATTAACGTGAGTGATGGCCAAGAGTTCAATGTTGTCCAAATTTGAGTTTGAAAGATGGCAGTGAAATGTGCCTAGTATGTTGTGTAGTCACCTCTAACAAGACAGATAGTGTGCACGGCGAGTTGCTATACTGTTAATTAGAGAGTTCAGGAATCCCTGTATAAGTTGCATCCACTCTTGCACTAGACTGTTGCCCACTTTTGATAGTCTTTCATTTATATTGTAGCAAAGATAATATTGAATCTAGAAATATCCTCATAGTATGAGAAGGCTAACAGATGAAAAAGGATGCCTTCATGGAATAGCTTGAGTGAGAACATGGCTCATATCCATCTTACAATTGTGATAAACCACGGAAACTCCCATGCAGCCAGCCCGTTCGCCGGAACTAGAGCCAAATTGAACTTCTACCATTCTGCCTTACTTTCTTAATAATCTTATCCACTCTGTTTTTCCATGTGGTTGCAGTTCGCCTGCTATTCTTGAAAAGTGACTTCATCCAAAGGTTTTTGTGTTAAATTTTACAAATTTTCCAAGGTTAAGTTCCCGTTTACATTTCTTTCCCTGATCAATCTTTTAACTGATGACCAAACGTATTCAACTGCATATTAGATCTCAATGGTAAGATCCATGTTTCTTTGATGTAAACGGTGTGGCGTTCACTTTTCCAGAGTTTCCTCATTTCTTGCAAATAATTATTCCTCCAAAAAACAAAATCGGGTCTTTTAGTAAAAGTTTTTCTTTTGTTAATGCATTTCTTCCAGCGAAAATTTATTGAATGGAAAACTTTATACAAAGTGTCTTGGTCACAGGAAGTCTATTTTTTGCCTTAACACAGGCAGTAATTTCTGCATGGATGGCACTTTCTTTTCTTTGATGTAAAAGTTTTGTATTGTCTTCTGTATAACATATTTGTCAAAATTGTCAATTTCGAACTTTTGATCAGTGGGGCTTTTACGTTTTTTTCCAGGTGTACTTAGAAGTTTATTTTCACCCATTATCAATGTTTTCTGCGTAATTTTTTTAATTGTATACTCCGATACTCCAGTAGCTTGAGATCTTCTCTTCAAAACTTGAGGGAGAACTACTAAAGAGTTTGTCGAAGCATCAGAAGTGCAAAATTCTGCGACATTGTACATGATTTGATGTGCCTGAGACTTTAAGGTTGACCTTTCTTAAACTGGAGGGGCATTTTAAAAAATTGGTGACTGTCAAAATACTACAAAAGATGTAACAATGAGAATAAAAACAGCTAAAAGTAATAATACAAAGCTTAAAGATGGATGCGACTGGGATGAAACAAAGAAGACAAATGAATGAGCTGAAATCAGTGGCTGAGGGAAACTTACAGTCACTGAAAACAAAATACATAGGACATCCCCAAAGTAAGTTTTTCTATTTAAAAAAAAAAAGAACTCGCACTTTCAGGAACATATTTATTGGCAACAAGTACAGCAATGTTTCAGCTATTTTTCAACATAGCCACCACCAGAATTAAGATACTTGTCGTATTTTGGGATCAACTTTTGTATCCCTCTGTCGTAGAACTCTGCCGCTTGTGAATGGAACCAGTATGTGACAGATGTCTTCAGATCTTCATCAATTGCAAAATTCTCAGCGGTGGACCGGAATTTCTTTAGTTGCGAGAAAACGTGAAAATCTCTGGGAGCAAAATCAGGGCCGTAGGGTGGATAATAAATAACTGCTAGCCAAATTCCATTAAAACAGCTGCTGTGCGTTGAGCTGTTATGTGGACGAGCATTGTCATGGAGGAGCACAACACCTGCAATAAGCATTCCACGCTTCTTGGTTTGAATGACACGTCGGAATTTTTGATGCATGTTTCACAGTAATGGTCAGCATTTACTGTTTCACCACTTAGGAGGAACTCAATGAGCAGAATGTCCTTCCTGTCCCAGAACACATTGCACATCACTTTATGTACTGACAGCATCTGTTTGAATTTTGTCCTGACCAGAGATCCACTTTGCGGCCAATGCATTCATTGAGTGCTGCTTCGTTTCTGGGATGAAGTGCGAAATCCAAGTCTCCTGTCGAGGAACTCGTCGCTGTCATCATGATACCGTTGCAGAAATGTCAGTGCTGCTCCTAAGCGTTCAATTTTGTGTTCGAGTGTCAGGTTTTTCGGCACCCAACCTGGCACTCAATTTTTTGAGCAGCAGATGCTTCTCATGCAAGAAGGATCGCAATATCTATGGAAAACGGCTTCTCAACTTCGTAATCGTGAAGCAACAGTTCTCCATCACGTGCTGCTGCAAGCTCAACAAGATCATCATTGATGAGGGACAGTCGCCCACTTCGCTCTTTATCATGAACACTCTGACGACCTTCCAAAAACTGCCTACAGCAGCGACGCACTGCCTGCTTACTCATGATGTTCGGCCTATAGACCTGACAATGAATTTGAATTGGCGCAATGCTTTGTGCATTCAAGAACTTTATCACCGACTAAACCTCGCAGGCGGCGGGAGAAAGAATAAGAATTTTTGGACCACTGGTACGAGGCGTGACCTGGCCTGCTGGCATATGCTTAATACGTCATAGATCTGTTGTGCATGCGCATTAATTTCAATTGCGATGTTTTCTCCCTTTAAAGTAAATCGGGAAATTTACTTTCTGCATGCGCCTCATAACAATAAAGCAACCCTATTTGAAATATATCAGTCCTGTTGCTATGGCAGGAGCTGTTCTCATAGGGAATTGCAGATTGCTCTGAGCAGGATTCAGGACTGGTCAGACAAAGAAGGATTTTTATTTTCTAAACAGAAACCCGTTTATGTGCACTTTTGTAGGAAACGAGGTCTTCATTCTGAGCCTTAGTTACATAGTCATGGATCAGTGATTCCATTTGAACTTGAAGTAAATATTGTTTTTGGGAGGGATTTTCTGCTGAAAATGGACTTTCTTACCTGAAGTCCTACATCTGAGGAAGGACACGTACCAAAATATTAAATCTTTTCAAAGTTTTGGAAAACACCTCCTGGGGGACCCAGAGTACACCTCATTACTTCACATATACGGAGCGTTTGTCAGGTCTGACTGAACTATATCAGTTGCTTACGGATCTGCACGGCCTTCAGTTATATTAAAACTGGTTTCTAGTCATCGGGCACTGCACAGAACGTTTCCTGTCCATATCCGTTATGTTGATTGTTATGAATCATCACTGCACTGAGACGTGAGCAGTTGTCTTAAGGGGTCAGGTACCTTTTGAATGGTAAAATATGTCAAAAAATTACTCAAATTACAAGTGATGTATCTCCAAAACTAATAGCCCCATAAAAATAAAATTTCTAACACATATTGTGGTACCCTTAGTTATTTGTTTAAGATTACTAAATAAGTCATGTGCATTAGTAAAACTTTTAAATAAATATTTTAATGTAGAGCCAATTTTTTTATAGCCAATATTTTGAAATTCATTGCGCGCACCATTGCACCTATGTAAAGCATAAGAGGAACCAGATTTTTTTTTATATGGTAGAAAAATAATGTACCTTTAAAATGACGAAGAATTTTTTTATTTAAATGTTCCTTTCCTAGAAAAATAATTTTTTAAAAACAAAATTAAAATTTTTATCAAATTTTTTTGGCATAAATTAACTACAACTTTAAAAGTTTTTACATAAGAACCATTTTGGTTCGTCATATTAAGCATATCTAGCATATAAACATCCATGTAAAATTTGGTGCACTTTAGATTAGCCGTTTCAGAGAAATGCTGCGCGCAGTGAGTAAAATCATAGTTTTGAGAAAATTGACTTTAAAGATAAAAGTATGTTTTTATCAAACAAATGTGCATTATTTAAGAAAAATAAGTGTTCATATTTAATCAAATACATGATATAATTATTTATATATGGATACTTAAGTATAAAAACATATAAAAACAAAATAAGTTCACACAACTCGTGAAAATATGAAACGAAAACTTTAACGCACTGACGAGAAAATTTAAAATATTTACACGAATTGACTTTTTTTCAGGCTAGTCATTTGGAGATTAATTTTTTCATACTGAGTGGTACTTGAATAAAATTACTTAAAATTTTCTAAAATTATATAATACAGGTTGTAAAAATAGACAATATAAGTTATTTTCTAAAAACAAAAATAAAGCATATATATTTAAAATGCACCAGGTGAATATGTTTTGCCTTCACGTAACAATAAGTTCTCAGCAATAGCCTTTTGTTTATTTCTCTTTTTCTTACGCATTTCTTTTGTGCTTTGCAAAAGGCGTAATTCACTAGTTTTCACTCGTTGCTCGTCTAATTTACATAGACATGCTCGACTAAACGAACCAACTGACAGCCCAAGTTCTGCCATAACTTTTAATCTTCCCTGATTACCTTCATTGTAAAGTATTGTGGCCTCACTCGTTGCTATTTCAGCAATTCTTCTTCCTGAACCAAGGGTCTTTGGACACAATTTCCAAATCAAATTATTTAAAGATTCATTGCAGTTTTGTGTCTTTCCGCCAAGACATCTTCGCAATAGTGTCGGTTGCGATAAATCATTAAATATTGGTTTAATAACATCCATAACACAAAAAGGAAGTGTTGGTTTATGCCTGAATTCATGAACAGTTCCATTAGCTACAGCTTTCTGGTATTTACACCAAGTATTGGGACCTAGTGGACAAAAACTATGCAGCGGTTCGACATCAGTTGACCGTGTGTGAAAATAGATTGCCCATATAGCATTACGCATTTCTGCCAAAGAAGTTTTGTGTTCTCGAATCGCATTACCATGGTAAACGGTCAATTTGTCAATTTGTGTATCAGTCAAACGACCTTTTCCCCCAATAGATTTTCCATCTGCACATTTATTACCTTTCAGTTTCAACTTTCTGAGCCGCGTTCCCATTCTCTTCTGAATATGACCGACACATTCGATTTTTGAAACGGACACATCAGAACCATAGGGCTGGGCCTCCGTTATAGCCTGAAAAGTCTTGGAATCTCCATCGCCTATGTATCCAACATACTTCACATCATGCTTCGTTTCTGATCGCTGGAAAATTCGAACCATGCCGACAACCTCCATTTTACCCGCAGAACCACTGTGATTTATAAGACACTCTGTTTCATGTTTCTTTTGCCAGTTATCATAGTCTGATGTACCCTTCATTGAATTCCATGTATCACATGCCTTACAAAAGGATGAAAGAACCTCTGTGTCGATAACCTTACCACTTTTGTCCCCAATAACGGTACACACACCTATTCGTGATGTGTGACCCCTTGTTTTCCATGAACCATCGCCGCTAACCACAACATTTGAAGAACCCGTTTGCTGAACTTCTTCACAAGCAGCATTTTTCATCGATTGTTGTGCGACATTACTCGAGCACGACATAAACTTCTTTACAGTAGCATTGTATGCTTTTTTCGATACTGGGGGTGGAAGATCCATTATACCACAAAATAGTTTCATTGCGGAGTAGCCCATTCCAATTGCTCGCATGGCATAAGCATAACGTATGTTAATGTCAGCACAGTTGTTCTTCTTACCAGTCATTTTTGAACTTTTAAATGCACGCAGTTCTGTACAATTTTCACAATTCAAAGAAAATTTGGAACTTAGTCCACACACAACTTCTTCTTTGATAGTGACATCACTGCCACATGTTTTGCAGCACAATTCCTTTTCAAAAAAGGAAATCATTACTGTCAAGTCCAAGATTCTAAAACCTTTAAAATCATCGTTAGTTTCACTTTCTAACAGCTTTTTGGAAAGTTTTATTTTCTTCGCAGAAGCACTCACATTCCGTTGTGCAGTAGACAAGTCCAATTGCTTTGGCGTGTGGATATTACCAGTAAATTTTCTCTTTTTAATTCTACTGCCAGATGATCGTTTAGGCGTCGATTTACCTTCTATCCTATTCATATTAATATTAGAAATAAATTTTAATATAAATATTTAATTATGTTATTAAATGAACGAAAATATATCGAGAAATCTACGAAAATATATCGAGAAATCTGTCACAGAATACAGCACACGTTGTAGCGCTCGCAAGCAAAACAAACTGAATGAGCGAGTAAAAGTTAAAGTTAATATATTGCTTTCTTCTTCTAGAAAAAGCAGTGAGAATTAAATAATTATTAAATATATCTATTTCCAAGCCATTACAAGAAAACAAATGTTCGAAAGATGTTAGATTGTTTTTATAAACACAATTTATCACCACTCTTCATGAGCGCAGCTGTAAATATCCAGCTGTCAAAAAAGGTAAACAAACGCCTCCATCCTGACTTTTGAAAATTGGGCTTCGGTTCTTCCTCGATATCTTTCGTTCTAGTAGGAATATTTTTATGCGGTTTGTTTTAAAATGTTGCTATTAGTTACCTCTTTAATATAAAACAATAAAAAAAAATTGATTTTTTTTTACCCTCAAAGGGTACCTGACCCCTTAACTGCATTATTTTAATATATTAATCTCAACCTGACCATCCTTTTAAGGTATGTTTGCTTAATGACGTGTGACTTTCTGTTTGAAGCACGAGCATCATGTGTGCCTTCTTTTTCATTAAGAGTTCACTTTTTGATTGAAGAGCATTCCATGTCTGATGTGTCCACACAAACAGTGCAGCATTTTGAAATCTCGTCATGGGAGTGTGTACAGATTCACAGCCTTTGTTTTCTACCTTCACAAGAAGAGAAACACATGCGAGATCGTATACAAGCAGCTATTCTTTGAGCACAGACATAAATATAGTATCCATGTTGCCATATATACAGATGGGTCAAAAAGAGCTAGTCACATTGGAGCAGGATTTGTAATAGATTTGTATGGACAGGAGACTCTCTATGCTTGCTCAGTCGTGAAATCTGAACTGACTGCTGTATATTATAACTCTTCTATTTATTTTGAAGCTTAATCAAAGAAACCTTATGATTTATAGACTCGTACAGTACGTTAAAAGCTTTAGAAAGTTTTCCCAGCACTCTTAATCCAGTAGTTGTTGAGGTTTTAAAGTTTAGTCTAAACCTACAGATGCACAATATCTAAAATTGCTGTTGATCTGTGTAGCCAACATCTTCGACTTATAGATGGCAGTGACTGTGGTATTCTTAGGTCAATAACAAGCTTAAAAATTTCAAACCTGTAATAGAGTACTGCAGATTGATTAGAAACTGAAGGGAGAAAATTTTATTAACTTGTCTTCATATTAGTCACTCTTACACAGATTTACTGTCGTCATTTTAATATTTTTTTCATAGCTGCCCAGATGGTACAGTGGTAATGGGGAACCTACTGTGGTACAGAAGAGGCAGGTTCGAATAAACTTTTGTATTCATTGATTATGAAACTAGAATCATAATACTAAGTGTTTTAAAAAGTTAGGAGAGAGGGGGGGGGGAAGAAAGAAAATTTTCTTTTGATCTTGGAATTAATTTGGGGCAGAATTTTCAAATTATTTAGAAGTTTTTTTGCAGATTGCAGTAAAACTGTCATTCATTTTTGTTTTTCAAAATGTGTCGTATGAAGTATTTTCATAATGGGTTTGTTCCTTTATTGAAGATGTATGTGCATGTGTGTAAATCCAGGTTCGTACATTGCCGCGTGTAAAGAGCTTGTTTTAAAAGTCCAAAGGCACAGCAATCCATAGATACATCAGGGGCACATAGCTTCAATTCTGGTTCCATTTCTTATTTTTTCAAAAAGTAGAGCAGTAGATTTAGAGGTATGGCTTGGAGCCTTATCGTGATGGAACTTAACTTAGTGATGAGTGTTTGGAAAAAGAGATGGAATTTCTTCTTTAAAAATAGGGGTTAAAATGTATTTCTGATAGTAATCTGAATTTAAGTCTTTTTCTCCTCTTTTTTGAGTACTAGAATGATCTTTGTCTATTGCAATCAGATAAGTATATCCAAGCTTCATCAGTTGTAACTATGTGAGGTAGGATTCAAAAGTTCCCTGACTCAGTTTATAATCTAAAAACAATACGAATTAAATTTCAGAAACACATTTTCCTTTGAAATATCGAAGTATGTCTGGAATCAATTTTTGGCCATGTCCCTTAATTCAGTGTGCGATGTGCATTTAACTTCATCTGAAGATTGAAATCGAAGACCCTGCAAGCGTCTTGCCAGTTTATAAATAGGAAGAATTGCAGGGTGTGAAATCAAGTGAGTAAGGAGGATGAGTCAAAACAATTTTCATTTTTTCAAGAAAGTCTTTGACGAGTAGGGGATGGTGAGCAAGGGCATTGTCATGCAGCAGTACCCATGGCTGCTCAGCCCACATTTTTTATCTCTTCTTCCAGATCAACTCACAGAAACGATCCAGGATTTCGACGTAGAGCTCTTTGTTCACAGTGCGTCCTTCAGGGATCAATTCCAGATCCACAATGCCTTGGGTATCAAAGAATAACTCTAGCATGACCTTTCCTTTAGAGTGATCTTGGTGATCATTTCTGCTCCTGTTTAGATTGTGGTGATTTCCATGTTGGTGATGCTCTCTTGGGTTGTGGGTCATGCAAAAAACACCATTTCTCGTCTCCAGTAACAATTCTACCAAGTAAGGAAGGATCTTTGTCAACAGCCGACGTTAAGTCTCCCGCCATTTCCACTCGAATTCCCTTTTAGTCTACGTTCAACATGCGGGGAATGATACGTTTGATCCCTATGATGTTAAGATCCTTAATCATTATCCGCTGACATGTGGACTCTGATATCACAACTGATTCTGCTATTTGGCAAATTGTTTGCTGCCTGTTCTCACGTACCGCTGCCACAGACACCTTCTTTATGTTTTCATTAGTGCACAAAGTCATGGGACGGCCACAGCGTTCATAGTCTTCGGCACTTTCCTTGCCTTCTCTGAAATGACGATGCCACTCAAAAGCTTGCGTTCTCGATAATGTTTCACTTCTGTACATATGCTTCAACATTTTGAAAGCCTCTGTAGCACATTTCCCAAGCGAACACAAAATTTGATATTCATTCTCTGCTCGACTGACGTCATTTCTTTCTATTGCTGGTTACTAAATGTGCTTACCTACACAAAATGCTGTCACCGCGAGCTTTCGACCATGTGATTTGGGACAAACCACTTTTAGAAAAGGGGGAGAACATAGTAACACAAAAATGTTTTTGTAGTCACACTACGGCAAAAAATTGTTACGTTATAGGCACAGTCCGGGAACTTTTGAATTTTACAGCATGTATTTGCATTGTTCACCTGCCAAATAATTTTCATACAGCAATATACACATAGTCTTATGCTGAGAAATATGTTTCGGCATTGAACATCATGATATGTGTTTTGATTAGCTTTAAATCAGATTTTATAATTTTGTTCATAGTTCCTACGGAGATATTTAAAGATTGATTTTGCAGTAGATCTTTAGGGGGGGGGAGGCTAGATTTTCCTTTAAAACATGAGATGCGACTTTAGATTTAATAAGAGTACCTTTGTTGAGTATGCTTTTTTTTTTTGCTTTTTTCCCAGTCAGATGTAAACTTTGATGTTTCTTTGCTTTCATATTAATTACGTCACTTATTTTATGTGTAGAAATATTAAAATCCAGGCTTTTCACATCTTTTTTTAATAACTGACTGAATAAGAATATTTTTTTTCGGAGAGCACAAAGCTTTTGATCCATTGTTTGTTTTTCAGCGACATTTATATTTTTAGATATACAAAGAACCGTTTATTTTCTATAATTGGTACATCACTTTAAAGGTTGAAGAATGCTACATTTTTCAACATAATCACCATTTCGGTCAATGCATTTTTGTAGACGCTGTGGCAGTTTTACAATGCCCATGTCATACAAGCTTGCCGCCATGCCCTTCAGGAAGCGTTGAACCTTATCTTTCACCTCGTCATCGGAGCAGAACCGCCGTCCAGACAAATGTTCCTTCAACTTAGGGAACAGATGGAAATCACTGGGTGCCAAGTCCGGACTGTAGGGTGGGTTGTAATGATGTTCCAACCAAAATTTTGCAGGAGATCGACGGTTTGACGGGCGACGTCAGGGCGGGCGTTGTCGTGGAGAAAGCTTACATCCATGTTCAACATCCCTCTTCTCCGGTTCTGAATTGCCCTTCTGAGTTTCTTCAGTGTTTCACAGTACCTGTCAGCATTGACTATTGTCCCAGCAGGCAGAAAGTCAACCAACAGTACCTCCTTCCTGTCCCAAAGCACAGTTGCCATGACTTTACCAGCAGATTGTATTTGCTTGAATTTTCATGGCTTAACGAAAAGGGATGCCGCCACTCGCATGACTGTTGTTTTGTCTCAGGTGTAAAGTGGAATGCCCAGGTTTCGTCACCCGTGACAATCGAGTCCAAGAAGTTGTCCTTTTCATCTCCGTAGCGGTGAAAAAATTCGCAGGAAGAATCAACCCGTTGCCGTTTGTGTTTTTCTGTCAGCATACGCGGCACCCATCTTGCACACACCTTCCGATATTGCAACTTTTCCGTTAAAATCCTGAGGATGGTGCTTCTGGAGACCTCGGGAACCAAAATGCAGAGAGCATCCAGAGTGATCCTCTGATCTTTACGCATGAATTCCTGAACTTTCGCTATTGTCTCGTCGGCATTTCAGTACGACCGGCTGTAAACTCTCTACACCACTTGCGAACGTTTTTTACATCCATGCACAACTGTCCATACACTTCCATCAATAGGTGGTGAATTTCAACTGGTTTAACGCCTTTTGCATTAAAAAATCGAATAACTGCACTTACTTCGCACTTGGGAGTATTGTTTATCAGGAGCTCATTTCGAATGGCTGCCAAGCCAAGACTGAGCATCCGAGCGAAGCGCCTGCGTGTTATGTGGTAGCGGAGAAGGCACCACTCACAATAGTGTTGCCAACAACCGTATTAAAACTTTCTCTACGTCCCCAAAAAATAGACCTTTTTTTTGGGATTGCCCTCATATATACACATGCATGCATATGTTTCTGAACCCGGTCTCGATAACAGAAAAGTAGTGACTGTTCTTTGTTAGGTACTAATGCTGTTTCTTATTATTTTGCAGATAATCAGTGGTTCATTAGAATGCGTATTTATATCTGCTTCTCATTTGTTTATTTTTTTATGAGGAAGAGATGAAATTTCTAAAATAATTAAACAAAAAAAGCAGTTATTTTAGCTTTCCAGTTAATAAAATATGTGATTATTGGAATTTTTGCTAGTTAATCTTATTTTTGTGTGAAAAATTAATTAATCAAATTTCTTGCTTTCCTTTGTGGTTTGTATTATAACTGTTTCATGTTAAACATTCAAACAGTACAGAATGTTAAAATAATAAAATACTTTTAGTTTGTAGGATGAAAACCACAATAACATATTGCTAAGGTCAGAGTTTTTATAACCGGCATCATCAACTGAGGAACTTTAACCTTTGCCATATTTTAATGTGGTTTTAGTGTATAAACTAAAATGATTTTATTAGTAATATAATAAATTTGATTATACTTCATTAAAGAAGATAATACAGATAATGATTCATATTACATTAAGTCATTAAAATTAAATATCTAAAATTGCCTTTTATACTATTAAAGGTTGATGGAATTCTGTGTGTTACATAGATTAATATACTTAATATATTTTCCCCTTCCAGATATTTAGGAATGTCATTTGATTTTATCTGAAGGATAAAATTAATAAAACACATTCCGTCTCACTGGGTTTGTAAAATGTGTATTTGAATTAATTTTATAAATCAAGTGAGATGCAAAGTGTTTTTTAAAACATCAGGAAAAGAATAATACTTTTATAAGTAAGTATATGTTTGTTTATATGCAAGAAAAGGGAGTACCACACTTTGATTGATAGCAAAGTGTCCTCTTATCAATAAATCATTAGAATTAAAATAAAATGTCGGTCAGTTAAAAAAATCTTTTCCATTACCTTACAAGGGAAATTAGTTAATGTAATAGGTCTAAAACTGTCGGGCAATGTGGCTGGTTTATTAGACTTTCTAAATGGTAATTCTAGGGCTAAGATTATAAAGTACAGAGTGTGAGATCTAGACGTCCAGTATATGGAATGATCTAAAATTCAGAGCTCAAACTCACCACCAACTAATGTTTTTTTAGGAATATTTTGGAGGATATGCTTTAAAGCATGCACGTTTGATTTTTTTCCCTCCTCGTAATAAAACATGCGGATAGTCTTAATTCTCACTTTGGCACTAAATAAAATACCTCATTATTGAAGAAATAATCATTTTAGCATAAATTTGTGTAATCAGTTATTTGACTCCGTAACTGCATATCTGCTTGGCATACATCTCAAACTGAAACATTCTATATAGAAAGATCGCTGATTTTACACCAACTAATATTTTATATTTTTTAGGCCAACCTAGTGAATCATTATTTATTATATTTTGCTTTCATTACCGCATGTTTATCAACACATGACAACTTGAATGATGACTTATGCAAGGATGCCTAAACATTTGTTTTATATATTAGTAATTGCAAAACAGAATATTATCCGATTACGGGTTTAAGTTAAATGCGTTAAAATGTTCACGAGGTTAGATTTAACAAAAATTTCTTTCCACATGCTAAAAATAGATTTTGTTAATGATACTTCCAAGTCAAAAAATTGCATTTTGTGCTATATGAATTAAGAACAATTGATTTGTTATTGACATTAAGCCAGAAACTGTGCCAGAGCTCACATAGCCGCACCGGGCAGCAGAATTTAGGGAAGAAGAGTTATTTTATTGCAATGAGAATGCTCCAGTCATCAATGAACAGCAAAATCTGTAATATAGTTCTAGATCCAGAAAATACCACTACCAGTAGTGAAGGAAGTGACAGAGAGGTTATTGAAAAAGAAAAAATTTCGTTTGAAATAATAATAATTCATATAATTTAATAGCAGAAAGGAAAGTTATTGATTTAAATTTTTAGGTTACAAAGTAATATTATTGTGAAGGATATTTTTAAAACTGAACCAAAATGCAGCTTCCCCCTCTTAATTTAAAAACATTCTCTTAATTCCTTCCTTAATTTAAAAATATGGAATTGTTAGTTAATAATACACATTATTATCTACTATGATGAATTAGTAATATTATATATCTGCTATAATAATATAATTTGATTGTTAAAGCAACTAATAAAAATGCCATTTAAGAGCTTTAATGGAACTTACATTGACTTATTTCAATATAATCATGAAAATTAGGTGTTGCTACACTTTCCACAAATGATCTATAAGAAATAAATTACAATTAGTATATCAATTTACATACATAAATACACGTATCTATATATGTATATATACACACACAATATTTCATAGGGGATGAATGTTGGAAGGGTATGAAGCACACTGACTGTACAGGCTCAGCGATTTAAGTTATTGCACTATATAAAGTGAATTTAATGACACTGAGTTGCTACTACAATATGATAAATATTCGGGAGCTGGAAGAAGATTGAATTGTGATAAGTGTGGCGAAGGAGTAAGTAATTGCTCACAGCATCATTTCTAGAGCCTCTAGAGCATTTCAAACAGCAGAAACATCTCTTCAAGGAGTTGACAAAGTCGTCCATAAGCATCAATGGCTATGGAGGAGCGTTTTATTGTGCTAGTAGTGACAAGAGGCAGTCAAGAGATATCGGCAAACACATGTAGCAGACTAATGTATGTCTGATATCACGTGTTTTCATGACCAGGAGACTGAACAAACATGGTGACAGCATTTTATAAAGTATATGTATGCAAACAAAAAAGTTTTATTTCTAATTACTTACCTCTTCTGGAATGACACATTTAACAATAACTTCTTCCATTGGTGTACTTTGAAAACTGTCAGTATTAATTCTTTCCTCCATTCTTGAAGTTTCATCAACATTTTCTGTCTATCAAATTCATAATAAAAGGGCAGTCAGTTTTCATTTGAAGATATAATTTGCAATGTTTCATAATTAATATTTACTGTGAAATGTTTCCCATATACTATATAAACAGGTGCCTATAATTGAATCTTCAGATAATCCATATAATTTAAAACTGATCACATATGTTAAACAGCAAGCACTTATATTCAAAATATCTTTATCTCTTTAACAAAGTATTATGTTTTCTAATTTTTAAGTAAACCTAACTTTAAAATTAAGCAAACTAACAAAATATTTAAATTGGGAAAGAAATTAAAAATGATAATGTAAAATAGGGACAGGTATATTAATATAGGGATAAGATTTATTACCTGAAATCTAATTTCCTTAATTTCAGGATTGCTTTCTGTGCGTATTGCACCAATCATGCTCATCAATTTTTCATCCTCAATGCTGAGGCGATTAATTGGGGGACCTCCACCTCCTGTTCCTCAAGCATGATGCGTAATTTTAATATACTGGGAACGAGCAGTTGATTTCCAGTTGTTCCATGTCTGAAAATAGCCAAACAAATTATAAATTCTTTTGTGACAATATAGAAATTTAAGATTTAAAGTATGGTAATCAAATAACATTAATATCTCATATTTATAATTAATTATATGAACTGAATTATTACTTCGCCCTTCCAACATATCATTACTTGCATCAGACTGAATATGTATTCTGATTTAATAAAGATATATACCAATTTCTAAAAGGACTGTTATAAGTAATTTTAAAAATTAATATATATTTCATATAGCTGTTTAATTGATAAGTATTAAAAAATACAGTAGAAATGTATTTGTACACCTTTTTTTCTTTAACAACAATTTTGCATTTTTTATCAAAATAATGATACTAATCCATCGTTTTAAATGTTGACTTAATGGTTGTTCTACAGTTCCACAGAAATGATCAAAACACTTCCAAAAATCTCCTGATTTAAAGTCAGTGAAATATATTTAAAATAACTTGGAAATACAAATTAAAAAGCAAAATTAAAGAAAGTGATGAAACGAGAATGGGACAATTTTAGTTGAGAAGTTACATATCAGTGAATTCAGGAAATACAAAAATATTCACAATGTGAAAGAAAAGCAAAAGAAGAAACCACTGGGTACTTGGCTATTTGATAAATTAAACATTTTTCTGCTTTTCGTAGTTTCTTCTTTGTGTCATGAAACTTTTGTGGAAAATTTTTTGTACTGCGTTTTAAATTTTAGAATATTAAATTAAGATAAAAATACATTTTAATTACAATTTTATAATGAACAAAACAAAAACATTCTTTAAAAAATTCAATCTGAATTTGTGTGTAACACTATTTTTATACAGAATTAAGAGTGTCCCAATGTTTTGGGAGTTTGTTAATTCCATTAATTAAGCGAAAAAATAAGGAATTGTCAGAAAGTTATTTTTTAAATATTCTTATGAACTATTTATACAAGAATCTAATGCCCTATGTATTAGATTTTAAAATCTTTTTGTGTAATATTTTTGGACTTTCAAATATTATTATTTCATCTACATAAGCTCTTTATTATTAATGAAATGTTAAAGTTTTATTTTGATAACAAATGCAAACTTATATATGCATTATTTTGTTTAATATTCAAGTTGATTACTTCATACATGTGAGCTCAATAATTATCAAATTTTTGTTTCCGATTTTTAATATCAACAAACTTTAAGAATTAATATATAACATTTTTGTATAAAAATTCAATTATTATTCATTTATATGACAAATAATATTATACTTACTTTGCACCATTCTTCGGGGGTTTTCACAGCATCCAGACCATCAGAATTCAATAAATTTGAAAGTCGCAACCACAGGTTATTTTTTTCCTGCAGTGTAAAATTAGAGTCAATTTTTATTCTTTGTATGTTGGGATTTTCTTCAGCAAACTGAAGAATCAACTGTTTTTGCCTGATTGTCAAGCGAGCGTCACGTTTCAGAAATTTTCCTTCCATTAGCACGAGATAGTAAACACGAGAGAAACAGAAAACTGCAAAAATATCCGAAATGATACCCGTTTAGCGCCCTACAATAACTATCATTTGATTGGCTAATTTTAATGAACTTCTCGAACGAAGGTTACTTACCGTAAGGATTACTCCGCCGGTCGCTGTCATGAATGCCAGTTTAACCAACAGTCCTTACGGTTACTGAAGTCGTGATATTTAGCAGTGGTCCGTTAAGAGAAGATCGTTAGTTACGTTCCTTGTCGTGAATAGGGCCCGAAGTCAACAACAAAACGCTCAACTGAGCTTCTTAAAGTAAAAGTTGAAGTACATTCTGAGATGTTGCGAAACAAATATATAAAATAAAAATTACAATACTTTGTTTTTTCTTTTGTAACATTAATAACTTCAACACTTCCCCTTGTTAAAAAAAATCACACTTTGAAATTAGAGTTCTAAATTAATCAAGATTTATATTTTATACTAGTCCAATGTTTCCACGTAGCATCAAGGCTTGGTTTGTGCAAGGGCTTGGTCAACACATCTGCAACTTGCATTTCTGTTGAAATCTGCTGCATAATGATTTTACCTTCCAGAACTTTCTCACGTATGAAAAAATGTTTTAGACTTATGTGCTTAGTCCTGCAATGAAACTCAGGTTCTGAGCTAGTCTGACTGCAGCACTGTTGTCTACATAGATGGCTAGCATTTGTTTCAAGTAAGAAACACCAGTAATCAGTCTGCTCAGCCAAATGATCTCTTTTGCAGTTTCATTTGCTGCAACTATCTCAGCTTCTGTAGTTGATGTTGCAACCATGGCTTGGTGTTGGCTCAACCAAGATATTGTTCCACCTGCATACAAACATATTACTCCACTAGTTGATCTGCCTGTTCGAATACATCCACCAAAGTCGGCATCACTGAAACATTCTAAAATTTGTGGTTTATAACCTGATTTATAAACGATGCAAACCTTTAGAAGGATTTTCTAATATATGTGACAAAACACTAATAGAGTATGCCAAGTCAGGTCAATGCTCCCACAGCTTCATGGTAAGGGATATCCATTTCATTAACATGTTCTGTGTAAACTGTCAAAATGGGTGTATGAACTGCTCTGCAGTCACTCATGCCAAACCGCTGAAGTATCTTTGGGGCATATGCTTCTTGCCTTATCTTAATACTTCCATCTTGAAGACGCTGTATTTCTAATCCTAAGAAATATGAAGCTGGCTTGCTGGTGATTTTAAACTTTAACTTCAACTGGTCTATAAAGTTTCTGAATTCTTCTTCATCAGGAGCAGTGATCAGTCCAGCATTCACATAGAGTGCTATGAGTAGTTTCTTACCGTTTTCTTATCGAATGAATAGACATGGGTCTACTTCATTGACCTTAAACTCAAGGTCCATCAGGAATTTTCCGAAACATTTATGCCAGCATCAAGGAGCTTGTTTTAGCCTATACAAGCTTTTTTTGAGTCTGCATACTTTATTGGTACCATCGTTATATCCTTCAGGCTGATTCATGTAGATGGTTTCCTCTAGATCACCATACAAGAAGGCAGTCGAAACATCAAATTGCATAAGTTGCATATTCTCACTAGCTACAATGCTTATGAGTGAACACACAGTTCCTAGCTTTGTGACTGTACTGAAGGTCTGATCGTAATCAAACCTTGTCTTTGATTGAAGCCTTTAATCACAAGTCTAGCTTTGTACTTATCCACCTGGATTTTTCTTGATTCAAAAGACCCATTTGCAAGGAAGAGCTTTTGCTTCATCTAGGGGAGTTTCTGGTGTACAGGTGCCATTTTCCTTCAAAGAGCTAATTTCAAAATCCATGGCCTTTTCCCAGAAATCCTGTTCTTTACAATTAATGGCTTCTTTGTATGGCTGTGGTTCATACACATAATGCATGAAAACCTCAGATGCCATCACATAATCTTCAAAACGTTTAGGCCTTTTTATTGCACTGCGCTTTCTTACGTTCATAGCAGGTGATTCTTTCTCATCTTCATTTTCACTTTTAGAACTTGTTTGATCTTCTGAATCTTCTTGATCTTGCTTCCCCTCGTTTTCATTTTCAGGTAACTGTATTTTAGGTTCAGGCAAAGGTGTATTTCTACTGGATCTTTGCAATTTTTCAAAGGTTTTTCTTGAAATACTACATCTCGTGAGCAGATAACAGTATTGGTTTCCTTTATCCAGATGCGATATCGTTCATTTGCATCATATCGTAGTAAGTAGCTCTTTATGACTTTTTTATCCATTTTTCTGCGTCTCTGATGTGGTATGTGAACAAAACAGGTGGATCCAACTATACCCATATGTCTTATTCTCGGTTTTTGTCTTATCCAAGACTCATATGGACTTACATTTGATAATAAACTTTTCCCTGTTCTGTTTAAAATATAGATGTACTAATAACTTCAGCCCATAATGATAAGGGAAAATTAACTTCAGAATTAGAATTTTTCAAAGTTCTTGCCATTTCTACTAAGGTTCTGTTTTCTCGCTTACTTCCACTGTTTTGCTGTGGGGTATAGGGGGCAGTTAATCTTTAAGGAATTCCATTTTGTCTTAGAATAAGGTGGACCTTTCTGAGATCGACACAAACTAAAGAGTTTTACGAAAGCATCGCTGCAGATAATTTTGAAGGAAGCCTGTTTGATCGATAACTGTATTCATTATCTTGGAAAAGATAGACAATGCTCATTAACACTATTACTCATTTGATGAACCATGCGGTCGATGAAATTTAACTCTAGTGAAGCAATCTTTCAAGCATCTCTCCTTGCATGTAGAATTTAATAGCAGCTGTCTCGTATGCACATAACGTTACAACATCTTAAAAATCATCAGCAGGTTGATTTAGTGGCTTATCAAATATCATAAAGCGTTTTTAAGACAGTGGTGAAAAAAGCACATATCGTCATGGTGGCGGGGAAGGAACACTCCAAGGGCCCATCCATCACCCACCGAACTCCAGACGTAGAAGAAGGAAAAGCGGTTGCTGAAGCCCCTTCATGAGTTGTCGTCATTCAAAGACGATTAAAAAACAATGCATAAATACAAAGTGAAGGCTTGCCTGCACAGACATCAAATTTTAGACATATTATATGAGGCTAATTCAAAAATTATCCGCAATGTAGCTATAACGTTTCTTGCAATATAAATAGGAAACTTATGTTAACATCATTTCTCAATATAGTCTCCTTGCTTTTCAACACACTTGTTCCATCATCGCACAAGCTTCCTGATGCCCTCAGAAAAGAAGGCTTTCGGCTGATCAGTGAGCTACGTATGTACCGCTTCTTTCAGTGCTTGGTCTGAGGGTGAATCAACAGCTCCTTAATGCCTCTTTCAGTGGACCAAACAAGTGGTAGTCAGAAGGGGCAATATCAGAACTATATGGAGGACGATCCATTACTTCAAACTTGAGCTGCTGGAGCGTTTCAGCATTGTGGGAAGCAGTATGTAGATGGGTATTGTTGTGAAACAACGCAACATCTTTCGCCTAGCCTTCGGTGTTTGCTTCGAATTGCAGGCTTCAGCTTGTTATTAAGAAGAAATTTATAGCTATATTACGGATAACTTTTGACTTACTCTAGTACCTTATTCTACTACTAATGAAGAAGGCTGAAGATTTCTGAAAACAACATTTTTATTAACACATTTAAGAATGGGTATGCTAATTTAAATGAAACACGCAAAACTGTCGCAAAACTACAATAGGTTTGTAGTAGGTCGATTTTTGGTGATAAAAACAAGTGATGCATGTGCAGTTCATTCAAAAATTTTTCTCACAAGGAACCGTTTACAGCCATCCCTATTTTGAGACAGTAGTAGTCAAACCGACTTAGTTTCTATTTTCTTTGACTCCGAAAGAGCGTACAAGAAGACATGAAGGTACAGCACTTTGCGTGCTCTTTACACAGCAGCCTACTAATTTTCATTCAAAATTTTTTTAAGGCTAGATCAAGATAGGTTTAAATCTGTTTCTTTGATAACTTCCAATAAGAAAAAGGTGTGCATCTGAAGAATGCGTTTTAAGTGTATTCAGCTTACAAAAATGTTTTAAAGGAAACTACTCCTACTGTTCCAGGATCATTGTTACATTGATAACCTCCAGATCAGTTGTTAAGATAGAGATATAATATGAGAGATATAATATGAGGTTAAAGTAAAATGGATTTGTCGTAACACCACTTGCTCATTCTATTGCAGAAACAAGATCTCCATGCTGAGCCTCAGATTTACTCATTAATTCCAGATATGCCTGAAGTGAAATTTTAAAAACAGGTGTTCGACTACAAGATTACTAATAAGTATTCTCAAAGCTGTGCCAAATATCTCTTTGGAGACAGAGCATGGATCGTTGCTCTGCGTATATAGACCTTAGACTCCTCCACCCCCTGAGGGGCTCACTTCCGTGAGTACGGGTGTGGCAATCCCGAGGTACCCTAGCCCTTCAGGGGATCATCTTCTTGATGAGACGGGTGTCATATCCTGGAGCCCCAGTGATCTATCCTCTTTTCCGTCTCCTCTCCTCTGAGCTTAAATTTTCTGCCTTTCCTTCTCCCTTGTGGTTTTCCTCTTCGGAGGTTGGGGCTCGTTATGAGAGACTGGAACAGCCCTTGTCTCTAGATTTCGAATGACGAGAAAACTGCCCACGTGTTTGCAGTGCGTGGAGACCCGTGTCGCTGCAAAGGAGGGTCCTGGTAGTTGAGGGGCGAGGTACTGTCCCCAACACACTGCTTTGGCCTCTGCTTCAGCTAAACGGTGTTTCCTTGTTGGGCTCTGTGGTAGGTGGGGCGGTCGGACCCGAATCTTTATTCTCTTCAATATGGCATCCTACAATATATATGTAATAAGTCACCCTGAATCTAGTCCTGTCCTTTCAAATTGCAAAGCTCCTGAAACGCCAACTGTCAAAAAGGTACGTACTGAAGCAGATGTGAATAGTTCTAATAATTGTCCATGTTTCCTTTTGGTCTCAAGTCCTTCTGGCGAAATGCAAAAGATTTCTCCATTTGTAATAAACAAATATATTTATTCTTGCATAGGTGACCCAAGAAACATAAAGCGTCTTCGGTCTGGAGATTTGCTGATTGACACAACTTCGTCTATACAGTCTGCCTTCGTCCTTAAATTAACCAAGCTCCGGCAAATTGATGTAACTGTAACAGCACACAAAACACTTAACTATTCTAGAGGCGTAATCTCGGAATTTGACCTTCTGTCTGTTTCCCAAGAAGAGTTCGTTTCCGAATTAGCCAACCAAAACGTCTGTGCTGCAAGGCGGATCAAGATACGTAAGGAAGGTCAGTTAATAGATACAAAGCATGTGATCCTGACCTTCAAATCGCTGGATCTGCCTAAGAATATTAAGGCTGGATACCTCAATTGCCCCGTACGCCCATATATTCCAAACCCGATGCGATGTTTCCAGTGCCAGCACTTTGGTCACTCTAAGATCTCCTGCCGTGGCAAACTCACCTGTGCACGTTGTGCTATGGTTGGCCACGATAGTGACACATGTACTGCTGCCCCACTGTGTATAAACTGGAAAGGTGAACATCCAGCGTTTTCTCATTCCTGCCCCAAATGGAAATTAGAAAAGGAAATACAAACAACAAAAGTCAACAAAAACATATCATATGCCGAAGCCAGAAGGCTAGTTCAAAGCACACAGATCAGACCAAACATTTCTTTTGCTAATGCTGTTAAGTCAACAAAATCTTTTGCAACACAAACCTCAGTCAGTATCCAAACCTACCCAAATAAATCTCAGGATACTACAAGCAGGCAGAAAAATGAAAAAACGACACACTCCGTTCAAAAAAAAAAAGAAATACAAGTACAAATTAAACCAAAATATACCACTCAGAAAACATATAATAAAAATAGAAGCCTTAGTAATAGCTCACACGATGGCATGATAACCGATTCTCTTGATTCGGATAGTATGGAAGTAGAGGAGGCGCTGGAAACTCCCAAGCATCTGCTTCCGCGAAAAACTAAGAAAGAACACAGAAAGAGCAAACATCAAACATAACGGCCACCCTCGTCTCTTAGAACAGTCGCGGCTTCCACCGAAATTCGTCAGATATAAAATATATCATAAATGCTCATCATCCTGTATGTTTCGCTCTACAGGAGACTAACCTGAAACCGGAACAGCCAGCAAAACTTCGGAGGTTTTCTTTCGTCAGGAAAGATAATATTGCAACAGAGCGTGCCAGTGGAGGTGTAGGCCTCCTCACCGCACTGGACTATCCATCAAATGCACTTTCTCTGACGACATCCCTCCAAGTTGTCGATGTGCAAATAAATTTCAATGTCGTATTTTCTGTAGTTTTAGTTTATTTGCCTCCAAATGAGCACATTGATCAAGAGCATTTAAATGAGCTTGTAAAGCAGCTGCCTGAACCTTTCCTTCTTATAGGAGATTTTAATGGGCACAGTCCGCTCTGGGGAAGTAAAGACACCAATTCACGAGGAAGACAAATTGAGCAGCTGATCGAAGATCACAGCCTTTGTCTCCTCAATACTGGGCAGGACACATACTTCCACGAGCCTACAAGAACATTCCACGCCATTGATCTTGCCATTTGTTCACCGTCTCTGCTACCGTTTTGCACTTTTAGTGTCGGCAATGATCTCTACAGCAGCGATCATTACCCCATCTTTGTATCTCTCGCACGAAGAGGAGCAAACTCCATGTCAAGGCCCGTTCGATTTATATTTGAAAGGGCAAACTGGGACCTCTTCTCTTCTGTTGCTGACCTCACAGAGGAAATGGTAGAAAATGTGCAAATCGATGATGCTGTGGAATACATTACTAATGTTATAAACCAGGCAGCTGTGCTTTGTATCCCCAGAACATCGGGTAAATTGCTAAAATATTCTAAACCTTGGTGGAACCGTGACTGTCAGGAAGCACTTCAAAAACAGAGAAAAGCTTGGGGAATCTTTCGCAGATACCCTACTTTGCGAAACTATTTAGCATTCAAAAGAGCCAAAGCAAATGCGAGAAAAGTAAGACGGCAGAGCCAGAGGGATTCCTGGATTTCATATGTGTCAACAATAACATCCTCTACACCAAGTAAACGAGTTTGGGAGAGAGTTAAAAAAGCATGTGGAATATATAAAGACCACTCACTTTCCTTTTTGGAAAAAGATGGCCGAGTGATTAGCTCCGCAGAAGAAATTGCAAATACTATTGGTGAGTCCTTTTCTGCTGTTTCTTCCAGCAGAAATTATTCTCCCGCATTTCTTTCTATTAAGCAGCGCTCCGAAAAAAATCCCATTGCTTTCAACTCCTCCAACTCTGAACCGTACAAGAGGGATTTTACTATGCTTGAGTTAAAGAGAGCTCTGTTCCAGACACACAAATCTTGTCCGGGTCTTGACGGCGTGAGCTACGACATGCTGAAGCATCTATCCTGTAAGTCACTGAATTCCCTTCTAACTCTTTACAATAGGGTGTGGAAGGAGCATACTTTCCCCAGTGCATGGAGGAGAGCTGTTCTCATTTCTATCGCTAAGCCAGGAAAAGACCAGCGGAATCCCTCGAATTATCGGCCAATAGCCCTTACGAGCTGCATATGCAAACTGTTTGAAAAGATAGTAAACAGCCACCTAGGGTATTTTTTAGAAAAGAATAGTGTATTGTCACCTTATCAAAGCGGTTTCCGAAAGGAAAGGACAACTGTAGATAATATGCTCCTTTACGTTTCCGAAAGGAAAGGACAACTGTAGATAATATGCTCCTTTTGGAGACATCTATTCGTAAAGCTTTCCTTAGAAGAAACCATCTTGTCTCTATTTTTTTTGACATTGAAAAACCTTATGATAAGGCATGGAGGTATGGGATCCTTCGTGATCTCCATGATAGTTACTTGCGTGGCAACCTACCATTTTTCATTCAGAATTTTTTGAATTCTAGGACCTTCCAATTTAGGTTTGGTTCTGTTTTGTCAAAAATCTTTGAACAAGAAGAGGGTGAGCTTCAAGGCTCTTAGTGTCACTCTATTTAGTCTGAAAATTAACTCTGTATTAAAAGATTTTCCACCAACTGTTTTAGGATCTTTGTATGTTGACGACCTCCAGATTAGTTGTCGAGGTGCAGATATGAGACATATAGAGAGGCAACTGCAGATCGCATTGAATAAGATCCACGAATGGTCAGTCAACCAAGGATTTACGTTTTCTGAACAGAAGACTGTCTGCGTGCATTTTTGTAGAAAGAGAGGTCTCCATCCTGAGCTTGAATTACACCTTAATGGATCTATCATTCCAGTTGCACCTGAAGCAAAATTTTTAGGTGTGGTATTCGATCAGAAACTGACTTTCCTTTCTCATGTTTCACAGCTGAGAAAGAAGTGTATAAAAGTACTTTATATACTAAAAGTCCTGTCGAATACCTCCTGGGGTGCTGATCGATGCTCCATGCTTCGCATCTGTAGAGCGCTTGTCTGCTCTAGACTGGACTACGGCTCAGTTATCTACGGATCAGCTCGGTCTTCTGTGTTGCTAAAACTAGATCCTGTGCATCATCAAGCTCTGAGGATTTGTTCTGGAGCTTTCAGGACATCTCCTGTCCAGAGTCTTTATGTTGATTGTCATGAACCATCACTTCGTTTGAGGCGTGAGCAGTTGTCTCTCTTGCATTATTTTAGCATTTTATCACAACCTGACAATCCTAATAGGCTAGCTTTGACTGATAACAGCTGTGACATTTTATTTGATGCACGACCATCCTGTGTGCCTCTGTTTTCTTTGAGAGTTCGCTCTCTGATCGAGGAACTCTCCCTGTCTGATATATCTCCCCAAGCCATGGAATACTTTGAAATTCCCCCTTGGGAACAGTCAGGAATCCAGATTCTTGAAATTTTTCCCCATCAGATGAAAAAAAAACACTAACAATGTCATTTATACCCAGCTTTTTGCTGATCACAGGTATAAATATCAAGAATATGTTCCAATATACACAGATGGTTCGAAGTCAAGTTGTCTTGTCGGGACGGCATTTGTAATTGGTGACCATATAGAAGGCAGAAGTTTGCACCACGCTTCCTCAGTCTTAACAGCTGAACTTACTGCAATATATCATTCACTTTTGTACGTATCAAAGCGACGGCAGAAAAAGTTTTCAGTTTATTCAGATTCCTACAGTGTGCTAAATGTTTTAGAAGCTCTTTCGAACACCCAGAATCCGGTAATTTTTGATATCCTGAAACTGAACAAGGCTCGGATTTGAAATTTTTTATTGCTGGGTTCCCGGGCATACCGGTATAAAAGGTAATGAGCGGGTAGATGTCGTCGCAAAATCAGTTGTTGAAATATCCAGTCGCCTCATCCCTATCACAGACATTAGTAGTTTTATCCAGCAAAAGATATTAGAAAAATGGCAGCAGTTTTGGGATGTTCAGTCTTTTAATATATTAAAGAGCGTGAAACCTAGAATTGAAGTTTGGCATTTTACTGGAAGACGTAAGGAGGAAGTTCTTTTGACACGGCTCAGACTTGGTCACACCAGAATGACACATGACTATCTTTTAAATGCTGACAATGAGCCTCTGTGCTCAAAATGTGGTGTATGTTTAACAGTCCGTCACCTTTTAATTGAATGTCCATCTTTTAATAGTATTCGTCAGAAATATTTTAACAGCTGTGACTTACCTCTCGACCATTTAATTGGAAGAGAGGTCAATCGTAATTTATTTTACTATTTAAGAGATATTGGTGTTTATCACCTCATCTGAACTGATTTTAATTGTATGTTAGTTTCAACACTTGCGATTTTAGCTGACTTTAGATGACCTCATCATCTGGATTTTGTACATTCCTTTATCTACTTGTTTAATTCATAACTATTTAAATTTCACCGTCTTTTGAATCACCTTATATCCGATTACCTTGTGTTTGGCGCGGTATAACCAGTCCTGGTGTTGTGCCAAAAAATTTCACTCACCGCCACTTTATTTTGCTTTGATTTGTGTGTTTTAGGCTGCATTTCATTACAAACACTAGATCTGTGTTAAATAAATATGTTATAAACATACATGAAATTCTCATTTTTTTAATTAACCATGTTTATTATTTGTATTATGTGTTACATTGTAGTACTTGCTACAAAATTTCATACTTTATTTCATTTTTTTTTATATAGAAATTAGGCTAAATAATATGATGTAGTGGTTTTTTATGTTCACAGTAACAATATTATATTTGAGACTCAATTTTTCATATATAGTATTCATTACTGAATTATTTAATCATTAGTCTAAGAAAGTGCCAGATTAAAACATTGAGCATCCAGAAGGGACAAAAATTAGTTATGCTAAATAAGTATAGTTTAAAATCATTTTTTATCAGCTAGCACAGTGGATATTATATACTCAAAGGTTATATATTACAACCAAAGTCCATTTATCTGCACATAAAGACAAATAGCAGCACCTTGTAAGTCTCATTTATATTTCTCATACAGATAGGGGCAACAGGGCTGCTCTCACTTAATTCTAATTAGTATCTACACATACCTTTCCCAGAAAAGAATGAAATAGTGCAAAGCAAGGCATGAATTTGCTGTAGCATATTAATGCTACAGTATGGAAATAAAATAACCTTAAACAAGTGTAAAAGAACAGAAATTTTAAAAGTAATTAAAATTCAACCCTCATATTATAATTTTTGAAATGCAGAGATAGTACTCCAGATTACCAGAGTACATCAGACACTAAAGTACACTACATCATCACTCAAAATACAATTATTCTACCAGTCTCAAATTGAATTTTGCCCAGAGGGAAAAAAATTTACATAGATACTTAATCAAAAACAATCCAAATTTCTCTTGTATAAAGGTGAATTCTGATATTTTTCTCTTGCTGGTATATTAGAAATTTACTTCTCCCTTCTGTACAACTGATTAGGCCCCAGATTTCCTTTTATAGATATGTATGTGTGAAACTCTATATTGATGAGAATGAAAATGCTTTCCATTCAATATATGACAATAGGCATATGAACTGAAATAGACAATATTAGGGTTAATGCAACCAAACCAGGTAGCAAAGTTTTTAGAATTTATAACCATCACTGGCTGTCAGAATTGCACCAGACAACCTAGTGCTGGGCCTAAATGATATTAACGGTTAATTTTGAAAGGTGAAGTTTATGAGAGTAGGTCGGGTATTATGATTTGAGATGGAAAATTCAAGGCTATCTTTTATTAGTATGTTTTAATTTGAGATAGCTTACAGCAGTTAAGAGAAAAAAATAACATATTCCTAGACATCAGATAAGAATTTTACTAAAGCAGAATTCTACTGAAATGTGAATTGAAATCAACTCGTGACTAAATTAGACTGATGTATAAAGGTTACTTTATGAAGGAAAAAAAGAAGAAAAATATGGCAGAGATATTAATTAGTATGCAGAAGCACACTGGAGCATCTGCTACACTAATATTATTTGGTTATGTTCCGTGTATCCATACCTTATAGGATTGGAATATCTGATTACAACAAAGAATGTTAATGCCTATTAATAAATATTGACTTTCTTTACAAAATAATTATTTTTAGCAGTGATCTTTTGCAGATTTCCTTATTGGTCTATGTTTATATGACACGAGGACAGAAGAACCATAAAAATTTCATGTAACCAACCTGTATAATAACTTAAAATAGTTTATGCTCATTGTTATCATAACAATTTTATGAATGATAATAACATGAATACAGTTATGCAAAAATGTTATTTTCGAATCTTACTGAAACAAACAGTGTTCAATGACTTTAATTACGTTGGCACTGACTAAGCACCAATTACTTTAACAAACTTTATATTCTGCAAAAGAATAATTTGTATTTCAGTGAACCTCCTTTTGGACCGCTTTCTCTTGAACCAAAACAAGTTAACATGATAGAAGAAGCATTTGACTGAAAATTGACTCAGCCATTTGGTTAAGTATCTTTGTATTCCCTGCCATTAGCATACCATGCATGAAAGGATTAAATAAAACTTCTGAATATCATATTTTATTTTTACAGTCTACAGTCTCTGTGCAATACAGTTGCTTCTTAAGATGAGTATACACATCACATGAATATTAAGAACATAACAATTTCAAATTTAGAAGGTTTACAAAACGTACATAAGAAATATTTTTAAATTTATAAAACAAATACTGTTTAATATAACTCCACAAAATTTTGAAATTTGAATCACATATATAAAGAAAGCACAGGGAAAATATTAAATTGAAAGAATCAACAAGAACTTCATATTTAATATCTTTTATTGATTTTTATAACACTGGAAAAATACTCCAATAGAAAAGACATTTTATCAAACTCTTTCCTTACTGAAGTATTCATCCAGTATCTTTATTATACACACATAATTACGAAAACAGTACACTCAAGATATAGAAACAATATTTACATAATTAGATTTACTGCTACATAAAAAAACAAAGCAAAATCATATAACTATAGATGATTTTATATCAAAAAAAAAATTGCAATAGGTATCTAAAATTCTGTCTCGACATCAACTTAAAATTTTCACCCAAAGCTGTATATAAGTTCAGCATTTGTTTTCCTCCCAAAGTTTGCAAAATTTATTATTAAATATATTCAGTACTAAATGAAGCATTAATGCAAATAAATAAATAAATGAATGAAAACATGTTTCTTAATTTTGCAATTATATCTTAATAATTTCTTTACTTTTATTTATTAAAAAGTGGCTTCTTTATTTTTTTGAATATGTGTGGTCTTCAGAAGAAACAACATGTAATAAATCAGTAACTTCACTTGCAACATTTAAAATTTCACTCTTAATAAGATCAGTTTCATTGGCCAATCGTTTAGAAATTGTGTTTCTTCTAGTTTTGGGTTTCCGTTTTGTTGAAAAAAAAAAGATCTTTGGGATTTTATGCTCACAGTTTGACTGTGAGGTGGTTGAAAGGCAGTTTGTGAATTGACACATCTAGCTGAGAGTTTAAGAAAGTGCTTAAATCATTTAATATTCTATTTGTTTTAACTATAGCATTATTTTCGGTCACAGGATTTAGTTGTTTTATTTGATTGCTAATTTTCTGAATTAATTCAACAGATTTATTAATCTGAGAACTAGGCGGGCTTTGAATAAGAGAATGGATTTCTGAACTGTTTGGTGAAAAAATATTTGAAACAGTGTGTACATTAGGGGTGCTTCCAACTGACAAGCACTCTGTACTTGAATTTTTCGATTTAGTATCAAATTTAGGTTCACACAAAGTACTCTGCCCAAATTTTATTTTTCGCATTACAAGATGTATGTGTTTGCATATTACATTCCTAATTAAAAAATCTAAACAGTTGCAACTTACATTGTGAATACAAATTTCACATGGTATGCATCGCATGTGACAGTTGCAACTGATTTTGTTAACATATATTTGATATTCCTTATCACATGATGAACTTTTTACTTTGAAGCCCTCTTCACTCACATCACCTACAAGACAAAGATTTAAATTGAGACTAATCTTATGGCGATTATGGATCATCTTCAATTTATTTGACAATTTTCCTCATTCTAGTTTTCTTATTCTTTCAACTGCTTTGTCTTTTATAAATTCTAATTG
This sequence comes from Stegodyphus mimosarum, assembly GCA_000611955.2. Taxonomy (NCBI): domain Eukaryota; kingdom Metazoa; phylum Arthropoda; class Arachnida; order Araneae; family Eresidae; genus Stegodyphus; species Stegodyphus mimosarum. The sequence goes on from KK112875.1 coordinate 71,173, forward strand.
TTGAAAAATACATGTATCTAATCTGTGATTTACTTTTGACCCTAAAAATTTATATTTAAAGACTCGGTGAAAAGATTCTAAGTGCATATTTGTATTTACACCAGCTTGTAATCTGCTATTTCTCTCATACGACAACCATACATTCTTAAAAAATATTTGCCAAATTCTTTGACATTTTCGTTCAACTGTAGTAAATCTATTACATTAGACCAAAGAGTTTGAAACTGCTCTTCTTTTTCTTCTAACAAAATTATAAGTGACTTGTATACTTAACACATTAATTCATGATCTTTAATCAAGTTTTGAAGTTTTAATCTCAATGACCTTTGAACATGCCAAGCACAAAGTAATTTTCTTGGACTTTTCTCAAAAATGTCAACCCATGCATTAAAATATGCAGGGGCATCATCCGACATAAAAAACTGCAGACAGAAATCTCATGGTAAATAACTGCTTAATAAGACCAAAAAATGATTTGAGTACAGCCTTGTCCTCTCTATTGCTAATGCAAAAGGCTACAGGGAAGCCTTCATGATGTTCATCAATGACAAGGAGTGTTATCAAATTAAAACCATATTTATTAGTCCCATGAGTTGAATCCACACACACAAGATTTTGACCAAATTTTTGTAACATTTCTCTTTGGACAGGATGCTGGATAGCCAAAAATATATAATTTATATTTAAATCTCGTAGAAAATCCTCTCCATTTTCTCCATGAAATTTACAGGCTAAAATTGGATTATATTCAGAATCTAATTTTAGTTCATTTATAAATAAAGGTACACTAATGGCATCATTCATATGCCTTTGTTCTTCACACAATTGGTATTTTTGTCGAATATTTTTAATATCTTGTCGTGATGTTAATCATACCTACATGTTATTGATTTTGTTATAAAAAAGTCACGAATTTCTTTTAGTATGTCATCAATGCTCATTTTATTTGCAAGTTTAAGAGCAATAACTTGCTTTTCATTATCCGTCAATCTTAGGAGGCCAAGATCTTTCACATGGCCATAATGATTTTCATATAATGTATAAATAACAGTTTTATTTGGTTTCTCATTCACAGTTATAGATGTGGTACACATAAACCCAGACTTGCATGAATTTGGATGTATTCATGAAGAATTTTCTTTTTTTCTAGGTTGGCGATTTCTATGACAAGCAAAGTAGTAGATTGTATCCCCATTTTCTAATTTTTTATTTCCAGTTCTTTTCATAAAATTCACCTTTTTTTTTTCTTCATAATCAGATTTCCACATGTAAAATTCCTTAACGGAAGTAAATGTCAAGTGTCTCTCATACAGAAATTTTGAATGTACTGTTTGAAGATGATTACGTAAATCTTTTCCATATGAAAAGGATTGCATACAGTTTTCTTCTAAGCAATGAAAAGAACCTGTATATACACTTAAAAATAAAATAAAAAAAAAAGAAAGGAAGAAAAATAAACCCAAAAGCAGAGCTGGATTAATTATTAAGAAAATGAGCATACGATTAGGATAGCATGGAAAGGGGGACACATTCGTGACGCACGGCAAGAAGATGGAGTTCGGCTTTTTTCTTATGTGATGATTTCGGCTTTTAATATGACTTTTAATGACGCCGTTAAATCACTAACATACTTGTTGAAAAACAAACTGCTTATATGCTGTGAAAAAAAATTTTTGCGCAGCATAGTTTGGTGTTACGGTTACCTAGACCTTATTCGGAATTTAAGTAGTGATGAACACTTTATTTTATCCATTAGTTAAACAATGATAGATTAGCTGAATATACTTTGGATTCGGAGTTTCATGCACTTGAGACATGCATGTTGGTTCAAAAACAACTGCGCCATAAAATTGTAATGATAGCACAATTTATTTGAATACTCGATGATAAATAACTTTTAGAATTCTGAATTTTACAGAAATCCAACTGAGGAATAAATGTTCCACTGAGGTTAGTAACATGTAATCCAATCCTGTCGGGCTTTAAAAAAAATGTAATGAAAGCATATTTTCAGGGAAGCACTGATGTAAGAACACTGAAATGTAGAAGCATGCACAATGTTGTTAAGCGTAGATACTTCATACTTAGAGCATTCATCCATTTTGATGAAGAAGCAGTCGAGCCGGATTAAATTCTATATTTATTTAAATTCACATTTTGTGGCCACAATTACATGGCACTCCAATCGTGCCTATTTTCAGAATAATTTTGATAGAAGCGAACATAGGAGATCGCTGCAGCGTCTTACCAGGATGAAAGCATAAGAGACAAGAGAAGGAATGTCACAGAAGTAATGCTGAGGAAGAAGGAAGGAAGTCAAGTTTCAGTTCGAGTTAGTTTTGGTTTATAATTATTTTAATTGGGCAAAAGGTATCTGCATTAAGCATTACGTGAGATCACATGATTAATTTGAATGGCACAGTTTAGACTTATGGCACTATTTCTGTGATAACGAGATGAAATCCCCAAATTAAATAAAAAATAAAAGAGGTTATAGCCAATTAACATTAGAAGTTAGCTTTCATATTTTTTACCTTACACACGTATTTTGTTACATCTTGCATATATGTAATGTAGATTCTCATACATTTTGTGCAGCCGGGGCAACAGGAATGAGACAAATTTTGGAATATAAAGTGATATTATTTTAGCATCCATCTCCCAAGCATTTCTCCTGTACACCAAGGAGAAGCCCTATTTATAGATATGTGTGCATCATGGTGCTCATCCAATCAGCAGTATTAATTGAAATCACAAGGTGACGCTATCTTCTCATCAGGAGTGTTCTTAAGGAGTTTATGTAATATGACAGATTTATGAGTTTGGCGATTTAGCAGACGCCAACAGGTTAATATAATTTATAAGAAAGAAGGCCAAAAATTTAGGAACAGGGATCCAATTCAGGTAGAGAATTGCCAACACATTATTAAGGAATATGATTATAATTTAATTTAATCAATTGATTTAAAAATACTACACATATATATACAAAAACAACTGATAATTAGTAAAAGTTCTGTAAAGCAAAAAAAATAAAATTAGATTATTATCAGATATAATTACTTTAACATAATAAGTAAAGCCATTAATTTTCCCCCTCGCTTTTAAGAATACAACAATCTAGGAGATTTTCTTATTAAAATCAGATTAAAATACTCTATTTAATAAATAATAGTTATGAAGTTAAATATATAGGTAATTGATGACTGTCTTTTTTATCACTTTATATTTCATTACCTTGTGTTTGGTGCGTTTCTGGTTTTGCACCAAAAAATTTCACTCACCACCACCACCACCCAATGTAAAGATAAGTCCAATTTAATGAGTTTTGTGCCAAAAGTAGGTTTTGTAGCTACATGAACCATTTCAAAAAGTAAACAACTTCAGTATCATTCTGACCATGCCATATCATTATTGCTGAGATTATGTTTAAAAAATTGCTCATTTTCAAAAATATGTTCTTCAAAAAAGTTTGTCTTAGTCCCTTGAAAAAAAAAAAAAATAGTTCCAAACGTAAAATGTTAATTTTTGTCTAAAATTAGATTCATAGCAATTTGATTTCTTTCCTCCTCATTCGGTTTCACTGTGGCCTGAACTGAAGTTTTATGTTGCTTTCTGGTAGGCAATAAATGCCGTTGATGTTGTATTCTTTTATTTGAAGGAACAGGAACATTTTTAGCCACTGCAATAGGACATATGTTAGACCTCACTGCTGCTATTTTTGCTTTTAAAGCTTTAAAATTTTTTTCCATGATATCTATTTAAGTGTCAGTGGACAAGGATGAAATCAGATCATTGTAACTTCTTTTTAAGTTTTCAAGCTTTATTTCCCGAGACGAGCATTCTTGTCCCATGGCAGGCTGGTAATTATTTTTCAGTTGATTTGTTATAACTTCTGTTTCAGGATCTGTCTCATTCAATTCAATACATAAAATATTATCAATATTCTCCATAGTTTCATCAAACTCTGGATTGTTTTGTTCACTGTGGAACCTGCAGACTAAATGAATATGCTTACACATATTGCTTTTAACTGCAGAGTTCACACAGCTGCATGTATATCGATGAATACACGAAGAACATTTGACGCACACTAATCGACAGGTACAATTCGCATTTCTCTCTTGAACAGCATATATTTCCTTTCCATTAGATGAGGTAACTGCCCAGCCATCTTTTTCTGTTTCCAGTATTTCATAACTTAAATTTTCACTCAATTTGTGTCTTTTTCTAATTTCTGCGATTTTTGTTGTTAGCTTCCCTTTATGCATTACCAGCAATCTGTCAAATAGGCGATCCCTTACAAATTTCATGATGGCATGAATTGACTTGTCCAATGTTTTAACATTTTCCCCATGAAGATAAACGTATTTTAATGTTCTGTGCATGCTTTCAATGTGCATATTCGTATTTAAGCCACAATGCAGACGATAACAGTATGCCCCCCGATTAACATTTTTAAAATACTGTGATGAAAAATAAGCTGCAAAATCTATTGTATCAGGATCATTATGAAATTTTTCCATTGCCTCTGCTAGCATTTTTGTGAAAGCTGCTGGATCTGTTTCTTATAGTAACGTTCGAAGGATTTTATACACCTCAATTTGTTTGTCATTGTTTTTAATTTTACGCAGGTTCTTCCTCCATGCTCTGTCAACATGCCATGAACAATATAGGCGATTCTCTGGCTCTTCCATTTCTCGTATCCATGCATTATAAAATGATTCGGCCATGTCAGACATAAAAACTTTTGGTTTCAACATCCCAGATTTAGCCTTTATGCATGAAAGAAAAAGAGATAAAACGGCTTGATCTGTTCTATTCGATATCAAGAATGCACATGGAAAGCCTTTGCCGAACGTCATCAATAACAAGCAGCGTTACTAATTCAAAGTCATAGCCATTTATGCCATGTGTGCCATCCATACAAATACAATCAGAGCCATATTTTTGTAAAATCTCTTTTTGTGCATTGACAGGTACAATCTCTATTCATTATAATAAGTAAAAAATCCTCTATTTTTAGATCAGAATTTCCTTCTAATATACTCCCTTGCCGTTTATAAAATAAAACACATGAAACATCGTTGCTTTCCATTTCCATAATCCATGATTCCACGCTAAGTGAATCATCTTTATACCTGACTGCATCTGAACATAGATTGTATGACTGTTCGATATTATGCAGGACTTTTTTTGTCAATAAATGCAGCCTTGTCAGTTCAGAACCTGAAACAGAATCACGTATTTCGTCTAGAATATTAGTGAATGGTATGCCTGAAGCAATTTTTCCAGCCATAAGATCCCTTTCAGTACTTGATAAAGATTGGTATCGAATATCACTTTTATGTCCAATATGAGTTTTTCGAAATGATACTGTAAATTTACTATTATTTTCTTTAACTGTGATGCTTGCTGGGCAGAATCTATTTATCTTACTACTACCTTGTATTTTTAAATGTCTCTTTCCCAAATAAAAGAATAACACGGAGCACTGCTGGATTTTTTGGGTGTGCTTTCAGTTATATACTTTGAACATGTTTCTTTTTCAATCTTCTTTCCAGTTATAAAATGCCTCTAATGAAGAAAATTCTAGATGTTCTTCGTCTATTCTTATATCATGATCATTTTCAAAATGCAAAATGTTATTTCGCTTATTAAAATATGAATCGCATAATAGACATTTATGGGATTGGTGGCGTGGTAACAAGGCGGCTCCATGCTTCTGCCTTTCATGAGCTTTCAAATGAAATAGTTTGTTGAATTGGCGAGTACAATTAGAGCATTTAAATTCGCAATCTTTCCTGCGCTTTAACTCATGCAATATTGTGGTGTTCACATGTCTTTTCAAGTTAAAAAATGTGGCATATATTTTTCCGCACTCCATACAAGAGAAACTTGAGGTCAACACTTGATTTTCAGTGTCAGCAATATCTGGGCCTGAAGAAGATCCTTCAGATGTTTCCAAGTTTATCGGCTGAATTTCTGATGAGAAATTACTTGGCCCTGAAAAGGGCCGTTTTATTACTTTAGAAGACACGCTAGTATTTTCTGAAGACATAATCACTTTAATTTCAAACAAACACGATACGCTATAGACTAAAATTCCCTATACTCAAAATCCCTTTTCCCTTCTTCATTTCCCAGAGAAGGGATAAAACCGGTTATGAGCAAAAGTGAGGTTTGAGGTCTAGTTGCTTGTCTGTCTAACCACGCTAGCGAGAGCAGTTTGGCTGAGGGCCAAGATTGGTTAGTTTGATTGAAGGGGTGTGTGGGCGAAAAGCGCGGGTATTTTTCCCTCTCGAAGGTCGAAGGGGTGTGGGTGAAATCGAAGGTCAGGGGACATTTAGTGTCTACCGAGCTGCTGTACTGACCCCTACATAACTGATAGATGTGCCCACTTCTGCCCCAAACTGGATGTTTACATAGATCTGGAATATGTGGTCAGACAGTACTTGCTGCATATCGCCGTTTGAGAAGAGTAAGCAAATCGCTCTGGCTATCTTACATTTACATTAGTCCAGCGAGGGCGCATTAAAAATCGATCGGGGGCGCCGCGTTGCCTACTCCTGCTTTAGATGATGCTGTCCGAGCTTCAGGAGATGTTTTGGATGCTGAAATATTGTGGTGTTTGAAAATGATGACAAATCTACTCTTATAGATCTAGCAGTGACATGGGCAAACTTTTTCCAATTATGTTCGCTGACAGTGTTATAGCAAGATACTTTTCTTGTGAGAGAAAGCTTGGTTATATCTACTATTTTGGATTAACACCTTATTTTCAGAGTCTCATGTATGACAAATTTAAAAAGCTATCCCACTTGACATTGTAATTTGACGAGACTTTAAAGAAAACAAATAATAATTAAAAAAAATTAGATTTACATATCAGATATTGGCATTCAGGCCAAAATAAAGTTGTAACTCGATTTTTGACCTCTGTTTCCATGGGACATAAAACAGCTGCTAATATTTTTGAATATTTTCAAATGGCAGATATAACAAACAATTTCAAACAGCTAGATATAAAGAAGCTGCTACAAATAAGTATGGATGGGTCGGTCGTAAATTGTAAGTTTTATGAAACCCTCCAACATGAATTGAAAAAGGAATATGGTGTTGAATAATGTATATCTATTAGAAGTTGTGGCTTGCATATTTGAACAATGCTTTCCGTAAAGAAGCATCCACTACAAGCTGGGATATACGTTCTATTTTAGGAGCACTGTACCATGTATTCAAAGATCCCCAGCACGTCGAGAGGATTTCTTACCCGCGAGTGTGCATAAGCCTTTGCCATTGAAATTTTGTAACCATAGCTTGCTAGAGAATGTAACAGTATGTTTGTGTACTTTTGAAATTTGGGAAGGTATAAGGGGTTATGTCATGCTAATTGAGAATGGAAAATATGCAAAAATAACTTGCAAATCATATGAGATAATAAAAGATGCAATTAAAGACTAATTAATGCCTGTAAAATTCCTTTTTTTTCATTTGTGTGGCTGAATTGGTCAAACCCTTTTCGGAACATTATCATAGTCATAACCACTTGTTCCTTTTTTTGCTTTCGATTTGAACAAAGTAGTAAAACAACTTTTGCGGCATTTCAAAATTATAAAACAAGAGTACATGTTAAAAATAAGTTCATCACTAAAATATTTGTTTAACTTCAATGTTTCTGATAAAAGTATTGTTAAAGAAAAAAGCAAAATTAGTTTAGGATTTAGGCTGATCAGCTCAATGCGACTTTATTGTACAACTACTTGTAAAATTGATGGAGAAATTTCCAGTTAATTATTCACTAATTCGAAATGCTGTTACTGTGAATCCGAAGTATATGGCACAAAAGAGCATGAAAGCCTACAAGAAAATGAAAAGTATAGTGATGCATTATTCCCAGAAAGGTCACATTGCAGAAGAAGTATGCGACAACATTCTTTTGGAATATTGCGATTTCATCCAAAATGTTTTCCAGCCATGCCTCACAGAATTTAAAACCTATAATTTGAGAAAAATGAGATTGTATATTTTTTGCACACATTCGTTAATGAAAAATACTTCCAAGTTATGGGGAACATTTAAAACGATCTTTATTCTTTCCCATGAACAAGCGTCTGTTGAACGAGGATTTAGTATGAATTAAAATATAGAACCAGAAAATCTGGAAGAAAATTGGTACACTGCCCAGTGCATAGGTTGTGATTATATGAAATGGGCTGGTGGGATAGACAATTTGTCAGTTACGAAAGAGATGAGAGTGGCAGCTTCATGAGCTCATTCACTATATTGATTATATTTGGATGAACAGGGGGGGGGAAGAAATTATTCAAAATAAAAAAAAAAGAAAAGTAGGAGAATCAACAGATGAATTGATTTCTCTTAAAGGAAAGAAGAACTCTCATAGAAAGAGAAGTTAAAGTGCTTGAAAATAAAGCATGAACTTGCTGAAAAGGCTGAAGTTACAAAAGACTTTAATCTTTTAAATAAATCTAATGAAATGTTAAAAAACTATTTGTGAAAAACAAACTCTCTTAACAGAATTGGATTTAAACATTAACGAAAAGAGACAAAAGAAAAATAAAAAATGTTATTAATTAAGTAATGTTATTAGTTAATAAGCATAAAGCTTTAAATTAAAATTTAATTAATAAACATAGTTCTTTATATGTTGTAAAGTACTTTGTATGAATATAATAAATACAGTTTATTATTATTTATTTTCCTGACTTTTAACTGATATTTCATCATTAAATCTTGTAATATAGTTTAGTTTTGCACAGGGTTCCCCCCTCTCATTGTAAACTGCTTCTATAAATTGAACTGTTATTTAAAATTACAAAAATAATTTAATTGTTTCCCATGGTTCAGTAATGCTGATTCTCTTAATAAATATTGAATTTCTGATGTTTTAAAGTACAGTCAAGTCTCATTTTACTTTCAAGGTTGTGTATATGCATAATTAAACAGGTGTTTATTTTTTTTCTTAAAATGTGTTTGAAAAGGGCTTATAGGTGCTTATTTTTTTAAGCTAAACTGTGTCTACTAAACCATGTCATTCCAGAGGTCCGGGCCTATGCAAGATCCCTGGGGCAATCTGGTCTGCTTCTTCTTGCACTGGCACGAAGGTGCACTCACATAGATAACGCTTCCACACCTGCAGTAGCTTGTTTGAGATTTGTGTGATGTGAAAACGTATATGTTGAAATATTAATAATCGAGCATGTGCTTGGACCATTTGAAATGCAATTTGAAAGCTTTTAAAAACTCTGTAGCTTTAAAGAATATTAATTAAACACATTGTATAGCTTGTCATAAGTACTGACATTCTATAATAGTGCATGAAGATGAGTGAAGAAAAGAATAGTAGATGGAGATGAATGAAGCATTTATGAAGAAGCTGCAAAGTGGGTAAGTGCGTGGAAATCTGGGAAAACATCGTCAATAACAGCAGGGTTCAAAGAAGCTGAAATTATGTCCTCAGATAAAGAGGCTGATGAACCAAGAGGATGAATGTGATGATCTGGGAGACTTCGATTATTTAGATCAGGATTTGCTAAATGAATTAAACCAGCTGAATATGGAATTTCAAAAGGGAGAGTCTTAACAGAATTTGAAGTTCTGAAACAAATTTGTAAAGCTATCCTATCAGTGCAACCGAGAGATTTTAAGGATAAGAAAGTAGCATAATTGGACGTTAGAATCTCTATAAACACTGCTTTTGTTCTGTAGAAAGGTGGTCAAAGTGAGATGGTGACAATTCTCATTTTCTCAGTTCTAAAATATGTTTTGATGGGGTTATGAAATTGCAATATTCATTTTGAGTAACATCAGAATTTATAAAATCAGGTACATATTTAGTCTCAGAAAATTCCACATTAGATACAATTTGAACCAGCTTCTGATTTTTGTTAGATGAACAGTGCTTGAACAAAGGAATTGTCATCAAGTGTGTGGGTTGAAGAATGCAGCTGAGTATCATGTGTACTTTTGAAACATGTTAACTCTTAAGTGGGCAGTGGCTGTTTCATTATTGGTAACAGAAACATATTTCAGTGCATAATTATGTAATCTTTTGTACAATAATATATATTTAGCGTGTATTGTTGCAGAGTTCACGATGTATAGATGCGAACAGTACAGGTAACGGCACCTATATTCACATACTTTAAACACAATTCAATAAATAAAAGATTATAAGTAAGCTTAGGAAGCTGACACAATTCTTTGTTTTTCGTATTTTGATCTACAAACAAGATGCATTCGCGTGATTAAAAAAAAACCTCAAAATACTATTTGTAAAAGAGTGCATGATTGCTACAGCCAATTTACTTGTATGGGAGGCCCATTTTCAAGTGCAGATATTATATTAAAAAGTGGTTCAACATGAACTCATTCTGGTGACAGAAATGTCATTGTGGTTTCTTCCACATTTGAAGTTCCAAGTTATACAACTTCAACAAATTACACAACTGTGTGATTTTAGAGAGAATATTGCACCTGAAGGATAAATTAAATCTCCTTTACTTTTTGACATGGTCATTACACTTTGAAAAACGACTCACACGTCTTGCTATATATTCTGCAATGTACAATATAATAAAATGAGGTGTATTTGGTAAGCTATACGTATGGTCGCTTTCCAAAGCTTCTTTGAGCTTTCTGTTTTTCCTCCATCCAAGATGCTAATTCATTACACCAGATCTTCTTCCTTTCAGATGTCATCTCTCCTGTATCAAATAAGGAAGACAATACTTCGAAAGAAGCATTATTGCATCCTTTATCTGGTTTAACCCTGAGCTGGAGGGGCTAGTGTATGGTACAATTTTAGAGGGGCGGTGTATGAAGTACGCCACGTCATTTTTCGAGCCCCTGCTTCGTGTTTGAAACTATTTAATCTTATACATTGCATTAATAAGGTGATTCGTCATAGTAAAAAGGATATAAGTAAAACAATAACAGAAAAAAAGCAGTAAAGATGGAAATTATGAATTTTTAATTAATTCAAAAAATGGAATGCACTGGAAATGTAATTTAAAGTTATATAGCTATATTATTTTTTGTATGAAAATTAAAAGATCATAAATCAAATTTATAAATTACAAATATTCCTTAAAGAAAAGTTTGGTAAGTAATAAATTTCACGATTGAAAAAAATTAAAAACTTTTCGCTACTTTAATCCTTATCAGATTGTCCCCGTTCACTGCAGCAGGGTTTGCAAAGTTGTACTGTCTTGCCCAAATGATTTTTGCAGGTAAACTTAGAACACTCAGAGCATTTTATGGTAGTGTAATTATTCTTCATTCTACCACACTCAGCGCAACGTCATTTGATCTTTTATGCAGGTGGTTCCTTGTCCTTTTCGGCCATCTTGTCAGCTTCTGCTGTTACCAGCCTTCTAATAATAGCTTTCGAATGCGACAGGAGAAGTAGCATTTTTAGACGATTCTGAAGATGTGGTTTCATCAAAGATGTAGCCAGATTTTTCAGAATATATCTTCTAAGCTTGATGGTTGCATCAGGTTTGGTGAAGTTCCAATAGCACTTTATGTCGCTATGTTTAGCAGTTAAAAAAATATTGCCATTGTCCATCTCTTTTCGGGCGACAGTGAAATTACTACAGAGTTGGTCTACGGTGTCAACTCCGCCTTTACATTTGTTATAAGCCAGGATTATATGGGGTTTATTCGTTTCCTGGCCAATTTTGTCATCATCGTGTAAAGTACTGAGCAGTATTACACACTTATTTTTTTTCGTTGCATATGAAACAATTGTCATATCCTTTTGAAAACCAAACAGTGAACTGCCGACTTCTCTTGTTTTTGATGGCTGGAATTCATTTGGAATTTCCTTTTTATTTTTTTTCAGCGTACCCACAAGTGTTATACCTTTGGTAAGCAGATATTGAGCTAGCAGGTAGCTTGTAAACCAATTATCGGTCGTCAGGTTGTGGTCGTACGCACCAATTAGCCTTTTGACAATATCAATATTTGAATTAGAAGCCTCGCAAGGTCCTGGGGGTTGATTGCCACAATAAATTTCAAGCTTCAATGTATAAAACGTTCGTGAGTCAACAACTGCAAAAATTTTCAGTCCATACTTTGCGGGCTTGTTGGGTATGAATTGAATAAAAGAGCATCTCCCGCGAAAGGTTTCCGGCTTCTTGTCGATTGTGAGTTCATCACCTGGTGTATAAAAGTTTTGACAGTTCTGATTGAAAGATTAAAAAAATTCTCTTAGTGCAGCAAGCTTATCAGTTTTTCTTTGCACATACCTTGTGCCTTTGTCGTCGAATCTAATAGCAGTACATAGGTTTCTGAATCGCTTGAGACCCATGACCCCTTGCAAAATTTCAATTCCAGTACCATCTTTTGCCCATGCTTCCTCCAAATTGAGTTTTGACATTTTTTTGCACCCTAATAAGAATAAAATTCCTAAAAAGGCCAATATTTCTGCTCTATTAGTATCATACGTGCTTCTTTTTGAGATGTTCTGGAGATCATCTGCAGTCCTGTTACATCTGAGATAAATATTTGTATATTGTACTATAGCATCAATCATATTTGTATTTATGATTTTCTGGAAAGCAGAAAGCTCATTCTTTATATCGTCACAATTTTTGGCACTTGGGAATATTTTTTTCATCAAATTTTTTCGAGGCGTTCTGTCGAATTTGTTTTTGAGGGGATTTTTATTCCACTTATAAATTTCCTTTTCTTCTTTCAGAAACTTTCCTCCAACTTTCTTCTTTTTGTAAATTGTTTTTACAAAAAAGTCCTCATATTTTAAATCACATGTCAGTTTCAGCATCACTAAAATCGTCATTTATTGAAGAAACATCATTTGAGGAAGGAAAATGAGGATGTTTAGAAACATTTCCCTCAATTTCTGAGTCACTTTCATAATCAGAATGTTCAGTGACTTCTGATTCATCAACATCAGATGCGTTATCCAAATTGTCAGAGTCTTCATCAACCGAGACTTCTAAAACGCGTAACCAATCTTCAGGAGGTACAATATTCTTTCTGTACATACTTGGAGGAGCGGCGTACTGCGTTCGCCTATGCGACATCTTCACAATAACTGCTTTCGGGAGGAAGGCGAAAATCAGACTGACCAGAAATACCAGATGCGTTGCACTCATGGAATGTTTCTAGGAGGGTAGAGAAATGGAGGAAGCTCAGGAAGAGGTTGTCTAAAAATTACAGCCCAAAAGATGGCATTGGCGTACTCCATACGCCAGCTCCTCCATTGCAGGGTTAATAAGGGAGTAAATGCCCATTAGTCTGTACCGTCTTTTTCCGAAAATAAGACACTGTCTTACTTTCTTTTTTGGTCCAAAATAAGCGCTAGGGCTTATTTTCGGGGGAGGGAAAAAATCTCTCATGTCTTGCGATACAGCTATCGTTAAATGAATACTTCTTGTCTAAGTAGCCTGTTCGTAGTGCATTGGAAACATCACTATCAGTTATTTTGTCCCATGAATTTTTTACCCAATTCACAACTTCTTGTAAACCTGGTTTTACTAAATTACCTCGATGATTTCTCACCATTCTGTTGTCAATATATTCATTGATTTCCATCCGCAAATGATTCTTGAATGGCTTGTTTATTGCAATGTCAAGTGTCTGGAAGGAACCAGTCATTCCTGCCGAAATCATTATTTGATCAATCTTCCTCTCAGCGAGAAAGTTTTTCATGTCTTTAGCGCGGTGAGTACTGGCTGAATCTCAAACTAGTAAACCTCTATTCTGACCCCTCAATAGTGGTGGCAGCATAAAATCAACCCACTTTCTTATAACTGCTTAGGTGCACCAGGCTTTTTCACTTTCAATGACATAAATTCATGAAACACGTTGAATCTGGTCTTTTTTACCTTAAGTGATTAAAAATGGCGATACTTTCTTGCCATCTAGACGAATCGCCAAAATACAGGTAACACGTGCACTGTCGTAACCGGTAGAAGGAACGTAAATTGACGAAGAAGCCTTGTAGTGAACTGTTGTTTGAGCTCCTTGGCCTAGGAATACCGCGTTCTTATCCATAGCAATCATGTTGGAGAGTTGGTATTTCGAAAAATCGATGCCATCAACAAAAAGTTTAAACGCAGGTGCACGCTTAACAACTTCATTGTCTTCCAGCTCAAACAATGTTGTTGATCTCCTTAGAGACAGTTCATATCGTTTAAGGAAGTTGTTCAACCAGTGTGACGGTGCTTTAAATTCTTCTGTGGATATATCAAATTCAACTGCTGTTTCAAGGGCAAATTTTTGAATATCAGCCCTGCTCACAACGAAAGCCATTGCTCTCCTGCCTGCAATCCATTCCCAGATGCAAGCTTCCAACTCAGAAAATAACGGCTGCCGAACTGATCTAACACTGAGTTTTTTCTCATTTCCTTGACACAGGTAATCGTAGTCTGCACGCCATTTACGAACCATACGGAGATCCAGCATCTTCTCTTTACAGAATGCTACAAGATTTACACCCCTGGAGTCTTCCACGATTCTCTTTATGTACTCGACGGAAGAGCTCTTTCGTTTTATACTCATTTTAACTGGGGTTAAAAATTATTCACTTTATTTTTAAATAAAATTACGCATGAGGAAATAATCAGACTTACAAGACTGAAATGAATGAACGTTGCATACCAGCACTGTCGCTCAAAGTAGACTGCTGCCTGTATTTTTAAGATAAGTTCCAAGAATTAATTTGAAACGAACTGTAGAGGTAAACAAATAATTTCTCGGAATATTTTGTTTCAAACATTTCACTGAAATACGAGTATTAGGAAAGCTAAACATATTATTACTTAATAAATCAACAGCCTTTTTTAACGAATTTTTTGTCACATTATTTTAACTAGGGATTATTTTCGGAGGATGTCTTATTTTACAAAAAGTTCCGAAAATCACGATAGGGCTTATTTTCGGAGGATGTCTTATTTTCAGAAAAAGACGGTAGACCTGGAAGAATGAATGACTTGGAAGAGTAAGGATGATCATTTGATCCACATGCAATTCTCATCATCTCAAGGAATACATGAAGTATAAAATTACGTTGGCAAGTCAAAAATTATGTACACTTTTTATTCTACAGTTTATTAATATGAAGCTAGGGTTATCCTATGCACATCATTTTTCTACGTAATCTCCCTGTTTATTAATGCACTTGGCTCAACAGTCAACGAGCTTACGTGTTTCTTCCAAATAAAAGGTATTCGGTTGGTCGTGAAGCCGCCTTTGCACATCTAAATCTGAGGCAAATTGGCGACCATGTAAAGCATGTAAAAACAAGTGAAAGTCAGATGGAGCTAGGTCTGGGCTGTAGGTAGAGTGTTCCCAAAACTCAAATTTCATTTTGTTGATGGTTTCAGTAGTGTCATGAGCCGTGTGTGGCCGTGCATTGTCATGCAACAATTAAACTTTCTTCGACAACAAAGCTTGGCGTTTGTTGCAAATTGCTTCAGCTTCTTTCACAACATTTCACTACAACTCACATTGTTGATCTTCTTTCCCTTTTCCATGAAACACAGTTAACATAACCTTTCCTGTGAGTGGCCCAGTCTTGAATTTTTTGTTCGTAGGAGATCCAGGGTGTTTAAACTGCATACTCTGGTGCTTTCATTCTGGCTCATAGTGATGAACCCATGTTTCATCTCCTATGGCTATTCTGCTTAATGCATCTCCTTCATTGAGTAAGAGAGTAAGAGTTGATAGATCCTAACACGAGTGAGCTTGTGTCCTGCAGTAAGCTTTCTTGGTCCTCATCGTGCACAGAATTTATGAAAACCAAGCATGTCGGGGATGATTTGATAGGCAGAGCCATGACTGATGTTCAAAGCAGGTGCTACCTCATCGATAGTGATTCACCATAACCATCTCTCGAGCTTTCTGAATGTTGGTATCTGTAGTGGAGGTTGATGGCTGTCCTCCTTCTTCATGCGTTATACTTGTTTGACCACTTTTAAACTTCTTGAGGCAAACACAGTTTTATGTGATAGTGCACTTCTCCCATATTGCGATGATAGTCTGCAATTAATGTTTGACCCTTTGACACTCTCTGACCTGAGGAATCAGATCACTGCTCGTTGTTCCTCTTTGGGGAAACTTCTAATGGAGCAGCCGTGATATATTAGCCGTTAACATTTATAAGATAGCCGTTAACATTGATAAGATAACCTATCAATTATTTTACCAAGTTTACTTGATTATTATAAGAAAAGATTTTTTTAATATGACATTACATATCTCAGTATAGAATAACTGTTTGTATGTCATTAAAAACTTTCTTTTTGGTATCCTTATGTTTTCAAAAATTGTCACTCTATAGCAGTGCAAGTATGTTATTTTATTGCAAGAGTTTATATACTTTTCTGCTCTTTGTTTTTAACCGCAAGCATTCATACATCCACTGAATTGTATACCTGATCCCCTTTCCACTAACTTTAGCAGCAGCTATGCAGGCTTCTACTGAAATTTGCTGCGTTGTCAAGCTTGATAAAATGTCCCTAACAGCATGTTTGTTTGCTTGTGCACACCTTTCCCTAACATTTTCCATTTCTGAAAAATTATGGGTATCGCAAAGCGATCAAGGGCTACTACGGATTAATGAGCCCATCTGGTGCCTAAAAGGAAAATTCAAACGATTAACGTCTTAAGTAAGAAATACGTACTTGAATGATGAAAATAATTTGTTATTTGTTCGCCATCAATGAAGCCAAGCTTTTTTTTTTTTTATTATTTCCCTGGTCTTTAAGTATTCCTTCAAACTTACCAGCATATTCTGTTTAATGCAAATGAAGTTTCTGTCATTTTTTTATTAAATGTGGGAAATCAGAAAGAACCACAATCTAATAACTGGATTGCAGACGTGCTTACAGCAAGTATTTTTATCAGAAATACCAAACTGTTTCCACATGCTACGATTCCATGTTGCTCCATCTGCAGTTGTAGCATCATTGAATAATCCTCCGATGATTATTCTGCTTAAAATGCATCACCTTTGTTGTTGAAGCGAGTAAATAAGCGTTGACAGACCCTAACATGGGTGAGCTTGTTTTCTGCAGTAAGCTTTCTTGGTACCCACCGTGCACATACTTTATGAAAACAAGCTCGTTGTGGATGATTTGATGGGCAGAGCCATGACTGATGAAAGCAGATGCTACCTCATTGATAGTGATTCACCATAACCATCTCTCGAGCTTGCTGAATGTTGGTATCTGTAGTGGAGGTTGATGGCTGTCCTGCTCCTTCTTCATGCGTTATACTTGTTGGACCACTTTTAAACTTCTTGAGGCACAAAAACACAGTTTTATGTGATAGTGTACTTCTCCCATATTGCGATGATAGTCTGCAATTAATGTTTGACCCTTTGACACCCTCTGACCTGAGGAATCGGATTGTTGTTCCTCTTTGGGGAAACTTCTAATGGAGCAGCCGCAATATATCTGCAACAGAAGGAAGAAAAATGGAGGAATTAAGATCAAATTTTCACAGCATTACCACAACAGTATAACAATAAAATATGCGAGGACAGAAGACAAAGTGCACAATGTAAGAAAAGTTATGACAAAAGTGTAGATAATTTTTGATTGCCCTCGTATATTACTCAAAATCTTGAAAATGTAGCATTCAAATGAATGATAAAATGTATTAAATTAATTGGAATTGTGATCATTTATAAATCTTGATCCACTTTTATATACCATTAACTTCAAATAAAAAGCCTCATATATTTCATGAAACTAGTTGCTACATACAGATAATCACAAATTTACGTAAAGTAAAATACATGTGGGATTTTGGATCAACTATTCTTAAAATCAAACATTACAGTTAAATTATAAATTTTACTTCAAGTGAATCTTCTTTTAAACATGATGTCATCAAGTACCCAAATCCACATTTAACACATAAATATTCAAAGAGTTGCAGAGTAGCTTCCAAAGTGGTTTTTAAGCCTATGCATGTGAACTCTGAAAGAAAGTTAGTTTTTTGAAACGTTTCACATTGATGAATATATTCCATGAAATCCTAAATAATATATAAGGCATATAATTTGTGTTCTTAACATATATCCTTCAAAAACTTAAACTCAAATCTTTCCTTTGTATTTACCTTATGCTTTTGCCTTGACCCTGTTAGCCATTCCTATGCCTGATACTCCGTATGTGATCTTTCTGTGCTCACTTAGGGTAGTGACATCTTCAACTTTCCACTTGTCGATCTTTAGGTTGCCACAGTGCCTAATAAGTGTAAGGGGTACCCATTATTCTCCTCAATTGCTGTACAGGTAGTAGGGCTCGTGGGATCGCTACAGGCAGTGAGTCCTGTTGCCGTTATAAGGTCGCATTGTTCTATCCCTCTAGGGTCTGCATGGGTAGGACCCCAGAGTGGATGCATCGCATTGAAGTCTCCAGAAAGAATAACAGTGGTGTCTTTATAATTGTGCATGATTGTTTCGAAGTCATTCGGTATCCCATTGAGCTAGCTGCATGGAGGGAGAACAGTAAACCGAACATAGGACGAATGGGCGGACTTCCCGAGATCAGTATCGTTGTGATTTTTCTGTGCACAAAATCTCCATGATAGAGAGACCTGGATTGGTAACTAGAATTGCTGATTTCGAATCTGTACGCCACTTATACGTCCGATATTTTTGGGGAAAGGCTATAAGTTTCACTTTGTATTGGTACAGTTCTTGGATACAAGCCAAAATCGTGTTGTCTTGTTCGTTATCTACACTTAGTTCTATGTTTGCACAATTGCAGTCCTGGGTATTAATTTGAGTTATTCGTATCTTACCCATTGTTTATCTTTCTTTTTAAGATTTCGCATTCCCTTTTCATACAACTACACGATTTCGACTTAACGTCATGATTGACTTTTAGTCCAAGTTTGAACCGACCATTTGCCTTTTTACAGTTAATACAAGCAGCCTCTTTTGTTGTACATGCAGCTCTTAGGTGTCCAGGCTCTCTGCATTTGGAGCATTTATTGTCTTCTTTGCAGTTTCTCTTTACATGGGTGGAAGCCTAATGTAGTCGAAATTCCCCCCGTGACTAATCCCTTGTAGAAGAAAAAAACTGTCCGAAGAAAGCTGCAAAAGTTAATGTTGGCAAAGGAATTCTAACACAACTGTCTGCCTGAGATAAGATTTCTGAGAAATGGAAAGAATATTTTGTATCAATTGTTGAAAACGGATCTATTAATTAGTTTTCATCACCATGTAATAATTTATAAGAAAAATTAATAAAAAAATCTGGCACATGACTGACTCAATTAAATTAAATACAAAAGAATGTTTCTACAGTTGAAGTGGAATAATTACACGGCTAAAATTACGTTTCTTCAGCACCATAGTCAACATTACCACCAGAGTCAGAAAATATGGATTCAAAACTTTACCGGAAATAGGGCCACGTTAAACAGAAACTTATTAAATTTTACACACCAAACTAGTGTGACGAACAGAGAACTTTAAAATTTAAGGTAAAATGATGTTAAGGGTTAACCTAAAGAGTAATTAGATAAACAGTATAATTCAAATTAAGTTAAGTTTTGAGCACAAGAACAAAATTTAATGGTTAAGCAAATTACAGTTAAAAACTATTAAAATAAGAAAAATTAACACAAGCAACTTAAAGTTAGCCAAAAACTGCCTTTAAAAAAATTAACTGTCAACAATTGCTTTTCAACAGAGGAAATTAATAAACTCAAACACTGATAACTGAATTAAGATAAATATTACAATTAAGATAAGTGTTACATAACAACCTTTTGCTCGGATGTTGCCACTTTCCTGAGTAGAAATTTCCGAAGGATACTATCTTTGTACTTACTTGTCCCTATTTGGGCGCCATTAATGTCCCGTCAGGAAATTGAAAAACTCATAATTAAATAGATAAATAAATAAATCTCTTGCATGACAGGTCTCTTTCGTTTCCGCCGGTATTGTTCTGAATGATGACTTACGTTATGATTCCTTTTGAAAACATTTACTTTATTAATAAAGTATTTACAGGGAAAAAAAAACTTGAACATTTCAGTATCACTGTCAAGAAATAATTGCAGCTATCTGTTATAATAATTAAAGCAATAAATTTACTGCTCAGAACGTAATGGTTTCATGACAGTAGTGTTGCCTTTAGAACATTTTCCCTTTTCTACCTGCTGCCGAACTCCCAAGGTAATAAAAACAATTATTTTTCATGAAATTGTTGAAAGCATTTAGAGCAGTCCAGCATTATTTTTTTCATATTTTCTTGTGGTCGTATGTTGAACTTATAATATTCTGGTGGCCAGTTTTATCAAATTGAATTTTGATTGGTTACACGGCTTACCATTTTTTTTAAGCGATTGTTCTCGCCAGTTTTGAAAGTGCTTCAAATCGTTTGAAGTAGTTTTGTGAAGTGCTACGGCAAATTTCGAGTTGATCCTTTGTGTCCTTCTTCTTGAAAAGCATGTGATGGAGGAGCCATGCATTTTGGATTGATGCAACAATCCAAAACATGGCAAGTGGAAACCACCATTTCTTCCCACGGAATCCAATATGAAATATTTTAGTCCATTTAACCAGCACCTCCCATGAACTCGTACGTTGTAATTACATTAGGTTGATGTACTGTAAACTGTTTCTCAGAAGCTGACCAGCGTTTAGCTGAACCGAGTGGATTTACTCCAGTACAGTTTGAAAATATTGTAACAACATTGTTATCTTTTCAACGTGCAGGTATTACACGAAATAAAAAAAAAAATCGCAAAAGATTTTGCTTTGGTGTGTAGAAATAAATAATTAACCAGAGTTTAGTATGCTGTCAGGGTACAATTTCTTGCACTTTTATAACATGGGAAATACTTTCCTTAATTAAAAAAACTGAGAGATTTGGAAGTAAAATGTTTAAAGTTTCAACTAATAATACAGTGTAATTAAATATCAGGGGTGGCATTGATTATTAAAGAAAGTAATTTTCATTTACATCACATATATTACAAAAAGGGTATGGAAATGCAAAAGAAACTAGGTTATTCTTTGAGATAACAATTTGATGTCATACCCTGAAAAACCTCTTGCTGTTCGGTGCTTGCATAGGTGCTTGCACACCCCGCTTTGTTGTAAAATTGCAACTTTTCCTTCTAGCTTCATCTTCAAAGTCATCAATTTTTCTTTCACTGCAAGGACAAGCATTACAGCTGAATGAACAAAACTCTAAATGATACAGTTATAAAAAATAAGCTTAAGAAAGTTGTTAAATTGTAGGTAATTAATTTTAATCTTTAATTAAGAAGTTTTAAGTAGTTTAAATTTAAGACAATAAAAAATATCACAGTTATTTCATTGCATTTTTGAAAAGAAAAATAAAGGTTCGTCAAAGGCTTAGTGCATTTTTAAAGATTAAACATGAATGAGTGGCTAAATATATGTACAAATATTCAATGCAATTGAAAATAAAAAGTAATTAAATTACGTATATAGCATATCGAAATTAAAAATTACTATAGAAAATTTATAGAAATTAGCGTATGAATAAAATGAACAAATCGAAGACATCAGTTTGCTATAGTAAAAGTACGTTCAATATGGAATATAATCGCCTCTAGAAGCAATACAGCACATTCAGCGATGTGAGATGCTTTCAAATATGTGGTCTATCAGTTCCATAGGAAGCGAGAGCCATTGCTCTTGCAAAGCAGTTGCAAGCGCAGCAAGGGTCTAAGGGGGCGGATTGAAAGCAGCTAAACGTCTTCCTAAAGCATCCCAAACATGCTCGATAGGATTCAAGTCAGGGAATCAAGCTGGCCACTCCATGCGCATAATTGTTTCCTGTTGAAGATAATCATATATGATACGAGCCCTGTGTGGTCTTGCATTTGTCCTCCTGTAACAGGAAAGCATCACCTATTGCCCCGGCATATGGGCGCACATAAGCATCAAGGATGTCATCTCTATAAACATGAGCATTCACAATAATGCTAGTCGGTATTTATATATCAAATGTAGACAATGATTTTTATATGTCATTTTATTTTGGTCATGCATCATAAAATGTGTTAAATGAAATTTCAAACTTCAGTGTTGCCAAAGCACTAAAATGTTTTCAGAACTTGATTTGTGATTAGGAAATAAAGTAGTAAACATATACGCTGAAATCTTTTACAGTAACTATTTCTAAAAGGGATTATTTTATATAGGAATATTAGGTATATGCTATTATTGCAACCACCGTAGTAGAAATTGCCAAAGTTTCAGAATATGATCAATACTCATTACATCTAATGATCATACATGTTTCAAGGCAGTGTTTCCCAACATTTTTAGCTTCCCAATCCATGTGCATGGTGTGGTCTTTAATGACACACATGCATATAGTTACTCTGAAAGAAAAACAAAAAAATTCAGAGAAAAATAATGTAACAATAAATTAACGTCTAATTATAACACTTGATAATAAATTAATGCTGAGAAGTAAAGGCAAAGCCGGATTTAGAGTTGATAAGGCCCTAAGCTTTTCAAGATATGGGGCCCTTTATAGATCTGTTATATTTTAATTTTTAAGTGGGCCTAAGCTATAGCTTGTGTAGCTTAATGTAAATCCTGCACTGTATTACAGGTAAATATATATAATTATAAAATAAAGAAATAGAGTACCTCACTTCATAACAAATGCTTTGGAAATTACTTTTCCAAGATGATCATTAAAAAAATGAACGTTTTACTAGCATATATAATTTAAATTTAACAGAATATATTGCATTATTCCTTGACATGATAATATTAATTCAATGTTCAATATAAGTTATGAATACCATCCAGAAATGCACCATTTTCCACACCACCTTAGAGGTATGATGCTAGGTGCGTTTCCCCTTTCTGGGCGGGTTTTCCGGTAGACCTATTTCCCTTTCATCGTTTGGTAAATCAGCTAATGCTTTATTGCATATTTTGAAAGTTTTGGGCAATTATTGGCAATATGTGGTCAAAATATGAAACATGAAGGATAGATATCATATTTTTTATGAAATCAATATCTTTCTCTACAATTATTTTTACGAAACTGTTATCAAAAGATGAGAATATAATAAAATCGCATATGTTGATACGAGTTAAGTACATGCCAAGCTGCACTTGGCCATAAAATTTGTGTTTTTTCTTTAGTGCATATTTTGATTTATCAACTGTTAAATAATTCAGATCATGAATGATTTCTAAAGCAGGTTTTTGGCTTCCTTGAATGGGACATTTTATCTCAAGTATCTTAACATCTCCATTTTTGCAGAAAATTATTCCATCAGGGCTATAACCAAACAAAGGAGCTTCTGGGTGTACAATTAGTCCACATTTACTTATTGAATCACCACAGCTTTTTATGTATGCATTTCTTGCTGCATCTTCAAACTTCAAACCATAAAAGTAGCCAGGTTGCCTCTAAAATCAGAATTAAGGAGCCTATTTATTTTTGTACTCCAGTCAGTACTTTTGTTTTTAGAGTATGTAAATATTTCATAACATACACTACTTGTTATTCTTTTCTGCTTTTCACAAAGCCATGACTTTGAATTTTGATTAATTGTAGATAATGCCAAATTTTTTTGCTTCATCTTTAGTAACCTGAAGTTATAAAATTATTTAGTTTAAAATTCTGAAAAGAAATGTAATGCACGAACTACAAAAATATCAAGCTATATTTTTTTATATCTACGGTTTATTCAATGATAATTTTTTTAAAATATAAAAAATGTAGCTTATGATAAAACATGTGTTTAAAAGTATTGACATTCCTTGTTATTAGATAAAGAGTAAAATTTCTCTCAGCTGGGAATATCAAAATAACAGCACTTTTAAAGATCTAAATTTAAATCCGAAAATTAATTGATGGAATAACAAGCTGGAGATTAACAAGTATACACATGCTGCAGTTTCTACAGGAAAACATTTATGTTTCATTTCAGCCACCCAAAGTAATAAGCCTTATCCAAATAATGGATCAAGGAATTTTCTAGAATGTGAAAATGAAATACCGATCCCTTTTTATGTTTCTGTGTGTAAGCTGTGAAGGTAGTGTCCATAATTTCCAGAAACAGGTTACACTAAAAAGATGACAGATTTATTTTGTTTCTTATTTGGAAAGGTGTAAAAAAATTATGTTGCTGTTAGTGTAAATTTTGCTCTATGAGCATGTTTGTAGAAGACCAGTCGAGTGACGACAATTCTATTGCCGTTAAAACATGTTTGGTGCCCATCGCGAACATCTTAGATTTATTTACATATTTGGAGAAACTTAGTGAAGAGGAGGTGTAGGTTTGGCTTGATGTACAAAATTCTGTTTCCATCACACTTGACATGTACACAACATGTAGAGTAAGTAAGTTACATGGAATGGAGATGACGAAGGATTTCAGGCTTTTATAAAGTTTGCTAAGAAATGCTTATCTATGTCAATACATGACGTTATAAAACTTCATCGAATATACAGCACACCTCAGGGGCTCACTTTTGTGAGTACGGGTGTGGCAATCCCGAGGTACCCTAGCCCTTCATGGGATCATCTTCTTGATGAGACGGGTGTCACGATCCTGGAGCCCCAGTGATCTATCCTCTTTTCCGTCTGCTCTCCTCTGAACTGTAACTTCTCTCTTTTCTCCCTCGTGGTTTTCCTCTTCGGAGGTTGGGGCTCGTTATGAGCAACTGGTACAATCGTTGTCTCTAGTTTGCATGTGGCGAGAAAACCGCCTGCGCGTTTGTCGTGCGCAGCGACCCGTGTGGTTGGAAAGGAGGATCCTGGTAGCTGAGGGGCGAGGTACTGTCCCCAACACACTGCTTTGACCTCTGCTTCAGCTAGACGGGCGGCACTTCGTTGTCCTCACGAGTGTCAATCGGCTGGTCTCCCAACCTTTTGTCAGCGGCTTAGGGATAAGCTCTAGGGAGTTCCTGCTTTCGGGAAGGCCGACTGTGGGGCTTCAAATTGCGTATAGGTCCGGCTAGCCCTTACACAGGAATCTGTGTTCCCTTGTTGGGCTCCGTGGTGGGCGGGGCGGTTGAACCCGAATGTTATTTTCGTCTCAATATGGCTACCCATAATATTTTCATTATTCCTAAAAAACTGAAACTACCAAAGTCCTTCCAAGTACTGAATCGTGCGAAACATCCACTGCAAAAAAACTGCGAACAGATGCAAATGCCAATAACCCTAAAAACTGTCCACGTTTCCTTGTCATTTCTAGTACTTCTGGCGAGCTGCAAAAGTTATCACCTTTTGTAAATAGCAAATCCTTTCAATCTTGTATTGGTGAGCCTAGGAACATAAAGCGTCTCCGTTCTGGAGACTTGCTTATAGATACGACATCGACCACACAGTCTGCATCCTTACTTCAAGTAACCAAACTTGGGCAAGTTACCGTCAAAGTAACACCGCATAAAACTTTGAACTATCGTCGTGGTGTAATCTCCGAAATCGATCTTCTATACGTTTCCGAAGAGATCGAATCCGAGCTTGCGGATCAAAATGTCTGTGGTGCTAGACGGATCAAGATGCGTAAGGAAGGTCAGTTGATTAACACGAAACACGTGATCCTGACCTTCAACTCGCCTGATCTGCCTAAGAATATTAAGGCCGGATATCTAAATATTCCCGTAAGACCTTATATTCCAAATCCCATGCGTTGCTTCCAGTGCCAGCGTTTTGGTCATACCGAGAACTCGTGCCGTGGCAAATTGACATGCGCGCGATGTTCACTGGTAGGCCACGAGAGCGAAAACTGCTCCGCTGTGCCACTGTGCATAAACTGCAAAGGTGAGCACACAGCATTTTCCCGATCATGCCCAAAATGGAAATTAGAAAAGGAAGTACAGGCTGCCAAAGTAAATAACAACATCTCTTATGCAGAAGCTAGAAGGCTAGTACAAACAAATCAGATTCGACCAAACACCTCTTTTGCCGCAGCCGTTAAATCAACTAAGTCAATTGCAGTGCAAGTATCAGTCGGGACACAAACACTTCCAATAAAAACACAGGACACAAATAGTAAAAACAAAAAAGAAAAACCAACACATTCAATTCAAAACAAGGAAACAGTAGTTGAAAGCAGACCTAAAAACAAAACTCATCATAAAAATGATAAAATCAGAAGCCACAGCAATAGCTCACACGAAGGAATGATATCTGAATCAGGTGATTCAGATAGTATGGAAGTAGAAGAGGGCCTGGAAATCCCCAAACATCTGCTTCCACGTAAAACAAAACGGCAACACCGAAGAAAGAAACATCAATCATAATGGCCACCCTCATATCCTGGAACTGTCGCGGCTTTCACCAGAATTTGATCGATATAAAAAATGTTATCAATTCTCATCATCCTGTGTGCTTCGCAATACAGGAGACAAACCTGAAACCCGAAAAACCAGCAAAACTTCGGAGGTTTTCTTTCGTCAGGAAAGATAATATTGCAGGAGAGCGTGCCAGTGGAGGTGTAGGTCTCCTCACCTCTCTGGACTATCCATCAAATGCACTTTCTCTGACGACGTCTCTCCAAGTTGTCGTTGTGCAAATAAATTTGAATATTGTGCTTTCAGTCGTCTCTTTGTATTTGCCTCCAAACGAGCACATTGACCAACAACATTTAAATGAGCTTGTAGAGCAGCTGCCTGAACCCTTAATCCTTATAGGAGATTTTAATGGGCACAGTCCGCTCTGGGGAAATAAAGACACCAATTCAAGAGGAAGACAAATCAAGCAGCTAATTGACGATCACAATCTTTGTCTTCTCAATAATGGGCAGGACACATACTTCCACAAGTCTACAAGAACTTTTCACGCCCTTGATCTTGCCATCTGTTCACCATCTCTGTTGCCATTTTGTACTTTTAGTGTCGGGAATGATATTCACAACAGCGATCATGGTTGACGCCGTAGCAAAATCAGCTATTAAAATGTGCGATCGCCCCATCCTTACCACAGACATCGTTAGTGTTATACGAAAGAAGATCAAAGAAAAATGGCAGAAATTTTGGGATGTGCAATCTTGCAACAAGTTGAGAAGTGTGAAACCCAGGATTGTGCATTGGTATTTTCGTGGTACTCGCAAGGAGCAAGTTATTTTAACAAGGCTTAGAATAGGTCACACTAGAATGACGCATGGGCACCTTTTAAACTCTGAGAATGAGCCTGTCTGCTCGAAATGTAATGGCTGTTTAACAGTCCGTCACATTTTAATTGAATGTCCCTATTTTAATGCATTTCGTGACAAATATTTTAATTGCTCTGACTTACTTCTCGACCGTTTAATCGGAAGAGAGGGGAATTGTAATTTATTTTTATACTTGAAAGATATTGGAGTATATCACCTCATTTAACTTGATTTTAAATTTCTATACCATATTTTAATATTAACACGTTTATGCTTTTACCTTGTTTTAAAGGACTTAATCATCTGGATTTAGTGCATTCATTTATCTTCTTGATTCAGTCATGAATATGATCTCGTCATTACTTTATTGCATCAATTCATTTTAACTTGTGTTTGGTGCAGTATAACCGTTTTTTGGTTTTGCGCCATAATTTCACTTCACTCACTCACTCACCCTCAACACTCCACGGTACACCAGTTACTCCGTGTAGTTGAATTCATTCACGAAGGCTTTCGTAAACAAGAGAAAACTGGAATTGTCTACCTTAACATTCCCAAGGCTTTGACAGGACTTGGCATGACGGGCTTATGTACAAGTTCATGCGGCTTGGTTTTTTGGCGCAACTCATTAAAATCCTTAACTCGTACCTAACAGGAAGAACTTTCCGGGTGCGAGTTAAACACGAGTACTCAACTCCCCGCCCAATCTTTGCCGGTGTAGCTCAGGGTAGTCTGGTTTCACCTCAAATGTTCAACATTTTTATTAATGACATTCGTGAAGCTCCAAATGTCGATCTGGCTTTGTATGCATACGACACTGCCATCATATCAGAACATTCCAACATCTCCACGGTAATCTCTGCTTTGCAAGATTATCTTTCACACCTAGCTCCTCAGAGGCTCACTTTTGTGAGTACGGGTGTGGCAATCCCGAGGTACCCTAGCCCTTCAGGGGATCATCTTCTTGATGAGACGGGTGTCACGATCCTGGAGCCCCAGTGATCTATCCTCTTTTCCCTCTCCTCTCCTCTGAGCTGAAGCTTTCTTCATTCCTTTCTCCCTTGTGGTTTTCCTCTTCGGAGGTTGGGGCTCGTTATGAGAGACTAGAACAGCCCTTGTCTCTAGTTTTCCAATGACGAGAAAACTGCCCACGTGTTTGCCGTGCGTGGAGACCCGTGTCGCTGGAAAGGAGGGTCCTGGTAGTTGAGGGGCGAGTTACTGTCCCCAACACACTGCTTTGGCCTCTGCTTCAGCTAAACGGGTGGCACCTTGTCGTCCTCACGGGTGTCAATCGGCTGGTCACTAGTCCTTGTGTCAGTGGCTTGGGGATAAGCTCTCGGGAGTTCCTGCTTTCGGGAAAGCCGACTGTGGGGCTTCAGTTTGCGTATAGGTCTGGCTAGCCCTAACACAGGAAGCTGTGTTCCCTCGTTGGGCTCCGTGGTGGGTGGGGCGGTCGGACCCGAATCTTTAATCTCTTCAATATGGCATCTCATAAAATATATGTTATAAGTCACCCAGAATCCAGTCCTGTCCTTTCAAATGCCATTGCTCCTGAAACGCCAACTGTGAAAAAAGTATGTACTGAAACAGATGTGTATAGTCCTAATAATTGTCCACGTTTCCTTTTGGTCTCAAGTCCTTCTGGCGAAATGAAAAAGATATCTCCAATTCTAATAAACAAATATATTCATTCATCCATAGGTGAGCCAAGAAACATAAAGCGTCTTCGGTCTGGAGATTTGCTAATTGAAACAACTTCAGCTATACAATCTGCCTCCCTTCTTAAATTAACCAAGCTCGGGCAGATTGATGTAACTGTATCAGCACACAAAACACTTAACTATTCTAGAGGCGTAATCTCGAATGCCAGTGTTATTTATGTTGTTAAATTACCATTTTTGTCATTGTGAAAGCGTTCTCAGTGCATATTTTGAATCTGAAAATAATGCATTCAGCTCGGCACACACACATGAGGGATAATTGCGTGTAACAAAAGTTCAATTCAATAAATCCAAATCTTTTTAGAAACAGAAATAATTGTATGATTAAAATATATAGTTTCTTGTATTATTAATTACCTGATATAAACAATGCATAAATCTTAACCCCTTACTTGTCGCAAAATTTTGACAAAATTTATTCAAAAATCATCAAGTTTTTTTATTAGTGTTTTTTAATGTTCATAAAATTCTAAATAAATTCATATAAAAAAATCGTATTTTTTCTTAAATTTAACAGATTTTTTAAACATGTAAAATTTTTTATTAACTTACCTTGTTTCACTTTATATTTGGCTTTCTTCTTACATCCGAGCCAGGCAGGAAAACTTCCATGCAGGCGTTTAAGATTACATGCAAAGTTTGAATAGAGAAAAATCATATACTTTTTATATAAATGCACACAATTTTCTGCAGATGGTAATGCTTTTATTCAACATCAGTAACAGCTATAATATTTTCTCAAAAATTTAATAATTTTTCTGGGTATGGTAAAGTTTGAAACATGGTATGCAGAGTCCTACATTGCAGTCTTTACAATAATATCTCGTTTCTCTCCTAATTCGTTTTCCATTTGCATTCCTCTTTGATGAACACACTTTACATTCTCTGGCAGGGTTTTCTTTTTTTCCTGTGGCTGGTATAAGTTCCAAAAAATGTCGTTCAAATAAACGATTTGATGGCGCTTCATTGGATGGACGACCATGTCTTTGAAAATGGATAAAAGTATGATATTTTTCAATTATTTCATCGATTAAATCCAGTCTAAACTTTAAATGTGATTTTTCTCCACCTTCTTTTTTATAAACTCGAAATGCATTGAAAACAGCTTGATCTAAAAGGTGAAAGAATATTTTTTTATAATATTTTTTCCCACCGTTTCTTGCTACTTGATAACTTGAAAGGTACTGATCTACAAGATCCACACCTCCCATTGTTTTATTGTAGTCAATTACAACTTTTGGTTTTGTTTTCAGTTTTCTATTTTGGGTCATTACTTCAACAGTTTCAGAATCATGAAATGATGATAACATTGTTACTTCCTTTTTGTCCTTCCATTTGAGAGCGAGGATTTTGCCACGTCTAAATGATATAACTTCGCCAGTTTTTAACTTTTTATTTTTCAATGCTAAAGGTAAATCCTTTTTGTTTTGTCTAACAGTTCCGATCACATCTGTTTGATAAGTCAAAAGAATGTCACATAATTCTGGTGAAGTATAATAATTATCTAAGGTGATGCAGTAGCCTTGTTTCAATAATGGCATCATCAGAGTCATAACAACTTGTGACGGTACCGATAGGGACCGGAATTTAGGATGAAATAAAGTACCTTTCCCAGTATATATAATAAATGACCATATATAACCAGTACTAGATTCGCATAGCATGTATGTCTTGATACCAAATTTTGCTTTTTTCAAAGGTATGTATTGGCGCCAGGATAAACGTCCTTTATATAACATCAGCGTTTCATCTATGGTAATATCTCTTTCTGGAGTAATTGTTTTTTGATATACTTTATTCAGATGCTCACAGATAGGCCAAATTTTGTAGAGTTTAGGGTTAGGATGATTTTCTGGTTCGTAAGAATCATTGTTCACAAAATGTAAATATTTTTTGATTTCACAGTATCGATTATATGACATAATTTTACGGAAAAAAGGAGTTTCTGCTGATTTTTTCTTAGTCCAATACATGCTTTCTTCAGGTTTTTTTATAATACCTTGTAAAACTGAAAGCGCAAGGAACAAATGCATTTCAGGTGCCGATACAGGTTTCCATTCTCTTCTACCTTGCACTTTCCTTTTACCAACAACATTACCTGATTGCTCAGCATAACGGTTGGTCTCTTTTACAATTATATCTACTATTTCATCATTTATAAAATGCTCATAATATTGTAAAACGCTTGAACTGGCTTGAAATGAAACATTAACTTTAGGCAATAATTTGAACTGAAAACGTGGAGGACAAATATCTGGGACATCCGGCAAAATTTTGTTCCACTGCCGCCCTGGTAAAAGTTGCGCGGGATCGTCACTATTATCACTAACTTCCGATTCCGATACTTCAGAATCAAAAGCATCTGAAAAAAAGCTGCCTTCTGAATCACTTCCCGATTCTTCAAGACTTAAATCTTCTTGTTCACTTGAACTACTCATTTTATCAATATTAAACACGAAAAAGCGAAGAGCACTGGAGCTAAATCCTTTCAAAGCATGTTCTAACGAAAAATATTCTGAATCTGCACACTACTACTATATAAGCAACTTAACAAGCACTGTGCTGCCATCTGTGAACCGTTTGACTAAATAGAATTGATACGGGAGCGATAAAAATTGCTATTCCTTTGATTTTTAATTGCACAAGCAGAGCCCGTATGAGATACGGGCGCGACAAAATTTATTCGGATTGGCAGCCCGTATAAGAGACGGGCGCGACGAGTAAGGGGTTAACAATAAGCAGGATTATAATTTCTAAGGAAATCAATAACAAACACAAATCAACAAAATATTAGTAAACTTGAAGCACTACAGATCTTAAAATTAAATATAACTGCTGCAAGAAAGAAAAAGAAACAGGTGTCTACATCTCAGGCAACAGAAAGAAATTGAAGAGCATGGTTAAATGATAAAAACCAAATCCATAATACCATCTATTGACAGAAAGAGCATAAATTGCAAATAAGAAGCAAATTACTTAAAAGCTATCAATAAAGAGAGATTAAAATTAGGATGAAGTGTCAAAACTGTCAGATTTTTATTGATATAACACATCAAATGCCTCTTCACTTGCTAAAATTCAAATGCCAAGTTAAGTGGTGCCACTACCCCCTGGTATAATTTTTCGATGCAGAGAAATGGAAAACATGATTTTTTTTTTAAAACTGGAAATCCTAGACAATGCAGAAGAATTTCTTTTCTCCAGACGTAAGTTAGTGCTCTTTAGTACTAAATTTAGGACACACATCTTTGCTGCTTGGAGCAAAATTTTAAAGCTGTCTTTCTTTGATCATTGTATGTGAAACAATACTGTAGGAGAATATTAGCATCTGTCTAAGGTGATATTACATGCAAGAAAGTGCTTATGTAGTGTAGTATTATAATGTTTATAATAACACATTATACTACACTCACGTTTGTGAAAATTGCAACACCAAGAAGGAATCGTCATAATTGAATGCAATTTAATACACAGTTGAGTGGTAGTGGTACAAATAAATGATTAAATGTTCAAAGCAAACAAACAAGAACAAGAACAAGAGATCAGAATCAGTATTTTGTGTGGCCACCACGTGCCGCAATAAGTGCTGCTACACGACGTGGCATGGAGTCAAACAAAGTTTGAATGTCTGACTGAGGAAGAGCATTCCATATCGTTTGTACGCGTACCCAAAGTTCGTCTGCAGACTCAACAGGACGAGGATCACGAGCAAGACGCCGACCAATGACATCCCACACATGTTCAATTGGCGACATATCCGGGGAACACGCAGGCCAAGGAAGAAGCTGTACCTGCTGCGCTGCAAAGAAGGATTTAACAATCCGAGCAGTATGAGGGCGGGCATTGTCCTGTTGAAATACAGCGCCTGGCAAGCTTTGAAGGAAGGGAACAGCTTCGGGCTGTAGAACTTCACGGATATACCGGTTGCTGTTCAGATTGCCCACAATTCGTAGCAATTGAGATCGTCTATGATATGCTATGGCGCCCCAGACCATAACTCCGGGTGTTCGTCCACTGTGGCGTTCGATAATGCACTCCGGAAGGTGGCGTTCACCGGCATAGCGTCTGACACGAATGCGGCCATCATGGTACCACAAATTAAAGCGGGATTCGTCAGAAAACACGACATGCTGCCAATCAGCACGCCAGTCTCTATGCTGATTGGCCCATTGTAGCCGCAGGCGGCGATGGTCGTGCGTTAGGGGGATCCTGTATAAAGGAGTCCGTGCGCGCAGTCCACACTGCAGCAGACGTCTACGAATTGATGAAGCACACAATGAAACACCTGTAGCTATTGACCACAGTGCTGCCAATTGTCTAGAGGAAGCTGTACGGTCCGTCCGCGCCATGCGGACCAGGTGTCTATCATCGCGAGCTGACGTCACATTTCGGGGTCCACTCCCGGATTTCCGAGTTGTCCGACACTCGTCCGTCCACTGCTTCCAAACGCGCATCACTGTGCTGCTGTTACGCTGCACACGAGAGGCTACTGCACGATACGACAATCCAGCTTCACGAAGGCCGATGATTCTCCCTCGTTCAAACTCTGTAAGTTGTTCAAATCTCGCTCTCTTTCGTCGACGAGGCATAAGTACAGATTGAGTTAACGTTTACCACTAGCAGATAACCACCGATAACCATACACGCCTCGCTACAGCCGTCTATTTATTCGGATCCATCAGCCATTCAGAGGGCGCTGCTCAGCATACGCATGCGCTACGGATTTGCAATTCTAATCATTTGCATATCATGCGCTACTTTGCATTTCCTGAAAATTTCAGCTCACTCGCGTAAGTCCTTCATGGTGTTGCAATTTTCAGAAACGTGAGTGTATATTTAATTTTTTTTTTACTAAATAAACCTTAGTTTTAATGCCTATTTATTTTTGTACAGATATATATGCCCACACAATTTAGTGCACAATATATTAAAAAAGATATAACTCTATGAATATAATGCGAAAAAAAATACAGGTCATTTAAATAAATAAAATTCAGTGATTCTTTTCCTCTGTTCTAGCATATGTAATTATTACTTAAATTGTACATATACAATCAGGAGATTCTCATATCTATTTTATAAACATGCATTATTACTACTTAGGCATCAATACAGACAAATATAAATTTTCGTTATTTTTTACACTCATTACATGCGCAATTGCTGTTTTTCATTAACAAGAGAACTGAACTAAGCATTTCAATACTTTTTATATCAGCTATATGAGCAGGTTTCTGTTTATCGAGACTTTTCCTGACTCTCTGAGCTGAGGGAACGATGAATTCATTCAAATAATGGAAATAATTGACTGTATCATAGAGATTTATTCGCATTCCATCCAGTCTCGTATTCATGAAGGAAAAAAAAAAGAAAAGGAAATATGAATGCTAATGAAGTATCGGTTTTAATCGATCTTCTAGAAACCGTCCGGATTTGATGAGTGGGAAGTTGGGAGGCAGCTATCTAAATGTTGCTGCAGTGAAAATAGCATGGGAAGAAGTAGCCTCCCAGTTCAATGTTTTGGGTTCAGGGGTTATTCGCACTGGACTTGAAATAAAAAAAAAGGATAAATTTAAAGTATAGGACTAAAAGAAAAGCATCGGAAGTAAATCAGGCTGCTCTACAGATGGGTGGAGGTACCCCTTCCGCCCAAAAATTAAGTGACGTGGAACTAAAAATCATGGCCCTAATTGGAAGGACATGCGTGGAAGGAATTTGCGGGCAGGAGTTTGACAGCACGTATGTCCAGTTAAAGGTAAGCATATTTTATACTGGAAATTAAAGTAAAAAATTATATTAATTCTAATACTATATATGCTGAAGCTAATTTATAGTTACATTTCTACAGGAAGTGCCTGTTCACCCAAGTACTTCTAAATTAGGTAGGTGCAAATTTTTTATGTGGTCTCTGCAACTTTGAGTATAAAGAAATTAGATTATTGAACTGCTCTGTAAAAATAAATAAGTATAGAAAAGTCGTGTTACTTCTTATTTGCTGTTGTTTGATAAAAGAATTCCTTCCAGTAAATTTGCCTTTGATCACTTGAAATGCAGAGCACCTGGTTTGAAATATTTTGCAGCCTGTAATTTTAAAGTAATAACATTTTTAGGTGGGACTATTCTAGAGCTTCTCCATTTAACACAGAGCAGTGTATCTAATGTAGTATTTAAGGCAGTGCAATGCAAATGAGACATTAAAATTTTAATATAAAATGTGTGTAATGTTATCAATTTATAATGCACTTTTCTAGCTCTTGTAAGAATAATACTCAGAATTATTTATTTGCGTAATTTTGGTATTTTATGCTATTATTTATATGTTACAGTATTGGGAAAATAAGATTGATATATACATGGCTGAACAATAAAGAAAAATCTGCTTTCCTACTACAGCATACTGATCTGAATTTGTGCTGGTGGGTTGTATACAAATTAATGAACAAAATTTGCTGCTTAATTTTTATCCAAGTTTTTCAACAACTATATATATTCACAGTTTTCTGAAGAAATATTTAAAATCTTCAACCAGTATGTCAATTTTTTTTCCTCTCCTTTTGTTATTTATTCGGACCGGGTTGCTTGCATTTTGCACTCATCTGTTATGCAGGGAAAATGTTCAATTCGTACTCTGCTACTTGTGAAAATTCTTTTATATCATTATAGTAGTCAAAGTAATGGTTGCGCCAAGTAGCTGAGGCATGTCACGGGATGGCTCCGACGCTCAGTCTTGCCCAGTCCTGGTGCAGTAAGTAGTTATCCTTTAAGCAGTATAACTAACCACTATCAAAGAAAACATTTTAAACATACAAATGTGTCATCTCAGAAAAGAAAATTTAACTTTGATTTTTGGATAAACGGACGATATTTTAATGTAATGTTTTAATGCATGTATATTTAATGAACTCATGTTACATTTTATGTGCATTCACAGATTGTTTGTTACATTAGAAATATTTGGAGAGGAGGCAAAATTTTAGTTATATTACTGGGTTCAAAGCACTGTCAGATTTTTCGTATAAAAACAAAGTATTTAGAATGTTTTTGGATGACCTTAGTTCCTTTCTTTGGTTTTTATAGATCAAAACAAAGAAAATATTGGAAACGACTATATATTTAATGGCAGCTATGTTGCTTATTTTTAATTGTGATAATATAAAAATGGACAGAGCTGTATCAACTGCATTATTCTTTCCTTAAATGAGTCGGTGCAGTAGCTTTTGCAGATCGATTTTAAATTAGTAGAAATAATTTTATTATATTTATAGGAAGTGTTTCACATTGTTTTAGATTACTAATGCTGTTCTTTGGGAAATGTTTCGGAAGTACTATGTTAAAGTGATTTTGAAATAAGAATTTCGTGTTCAGAAATAGAATATTTTGTGCAATAATGCAATTTTGTGCAATAATCTGAGATATGGTGGATCAGTACTAATTTGGGCAGTAATATTTGTTCACAAAGCGTTACTCTTGCTGTGAAATCAAATATGTCACTAAAGTGAAAATCAGTTGCTTAATTTGCAGCGTAAGCACGATAAAAAAGAAATAGCATCAAATGCTTCAGAAACAAACTGGCAAAGGGAAGCAAGATTGGAAAACGTTCAGGTACATACTGCTGAAGCCTGCTCTTACGAAACAAACGAGTAACAGTGTTGTGTCTTTTCAGTGTGGGTTCAGCTAAGTGCAAGATGCAATGAGAACGGAGTAGTTAACAACACTAACATTTATTTCTAACTACTAAGATGCGCCTTTACGCAGTTTTTACATTACACCTAGGCTCGTATCCAGACGTTCTCCGGATATAAGAGTACTGATACTCTTGAAGTCAGATGCTACATCCCTCCCCACTTATTTAGAGATTCAATCTCTGAGGAGCTTTGCGGATGCGCGAAGATCGTCTAAGTTCTGGCTGGGGCTGCTGCAAGTCTTTATCAGGATTTACTGGAATAACTGGTTCAGTTTTCCTCGGAACCGACGATGTTTCAAGTCCGGCTTGAGTTTGCACAGCTTCACTTCTTTGTTCGATGTCCTTGTCCGGAGCCCGTGGCTTCACGTTGACATCTGAAGTAGTAACCACACGAGGTTTATAGATTACCGGTGCAGACGGAACCTTGCTCCCTACCGATCTGATTTGAATGACGGGCTGGCGCAGTAAAGTTCCTTGAACATCAATGGTATAATGCAGCTCTCCATCTTTATTTATCACTGTGCCAATTTTCCATCGAGAATTTGCCGATATATGATCCGGAATGGCAACTTTTTCTCCGATCTCAAAAGTTCTGTCTTTGAAATCGTAAGTATCCCTTCGGATGCGTTCTTCCACTCTTCGTCTAAGATTTGGAACAACTAAATCAATCCGAGTTCTAATTTCTCTTTTTAAGAATAACATTGCAGGACTTAACAAATTTGTCATATTCAGTGCCTTCCTATAATTCATGAGGAATATGGTAAGGTTTTGCTTAATATTTCCTGGATAACCTTGCATTTCACGTAACGCTTGTTTAACGTCGTAAACGTACCGCTCTGCTTGCCCGTTACTCGCCGGTTTAAATGGAGCATACGTTTTGTGTTTAATTCCATTATTTCTCATAAAAGTTTCAAATTCGCTTGATGTGAACTGAGGACCATTGTCATTCACTACTACAAGAGGCAGTCCGTATCTTGAAAAATAGTCTCTCAAACATTCAACTGTCTGAAAGGAATTTGTTGACTTTAAAGGATACATTTCTAGCCATTTAGAATGTGCGTCAACGATAATCAAGAACATTCGTTCAAAAATAGGGCCAGCAAAATGTATGTGAATACGTTCCCAAGGCGCACTTGGATATTTCCAGTGATGGACCTTTGCCCTTACAGGATCTGATTTAAACTTAATACAATCAACACAGTTTTTAGAAACTTCTTCAATATCATGATCAATTCCCTTCCAAAACATGTAGGATCTGGCGATTGCCTTCATTTTAACGATTCCTAAATGTCCTTGGTGTAACTCTTCGAGAATTTTAACTCGGACCTTTTTCGGAACAACTACCTTCTGACCATTCGTTATACAGTCAATTTGTAAAGTGTACTCTGCCTCCTTACCTTCCATACTTTCTCCAGATTTTAATTTCATATGAAGAATACTTAATTTTTCATCAGCTCGTGTTTCCCGAGCTATCTCCCTAGCTGTTACAGGAAGAGTTTCAATTTGGGAGAGTGGGAATATTTCAACATCATCCTTAATGCTTAGATCTTCGGACTTAAGAGGTAGGCGCGACAAGCAGTCAGCATTACCATGTTCTTTGGTATATCGATACACAATATCAAACTGATATGCCTGCAATATCAGTGCATAATGTAAAAGTCGGGTAGCTGTGAGGATAGGAAGCCCTCTTTTCAACTTGAAAATAGCCACTAAAGGTTTATGATCTGTGACCAGAGAAAATCGTCTTCCCTTTAGATATAGATAAAACGTGTTGACTGCCCAAACAATTGACAGTGTTTCTTTATCGATTTGGGCGTATTTCTGCTGTGTGGTAGTCAGTGTCCTCGATGCGAAGACTATAGGCCTTTCCGTTCCATCGGACAAAACATGTGAGAGCACTGCCCCAAGACCTACCGGAGATGCATCAGTAGCTAGCATTAACAGTAATGTGGGATCGTAATGCGTTAAAACTCTTTCTTAACAAATTTCTTTTTTTTTTTTATTTTGAAAAGCGATTTGGCAAGTTTTTGACCAATTCCATTTAACATTTTTTTTTGTTAAATTATTTAAGGGGTGTACCAAGGTTGTCAAATTAGGGCAAAATTTGCCATAAAAATTCACTAACCCCAAAATGCTTTTGATGTCTTGGACACCTTTAGGTGTAGGGGCATTAGCAATTGCCAAAATGTTTTCATCTGTTTTATGCAATCCCTTGGCATCAATTTTATGTCCTAAAAATTTAATCTCATTTTGAAAAAATTAACTTTAAATTCAATTTTAGACCGTGCTGCTTGCATTTTTTGAAAAATATTTCCAATGCTTTTAAATGAGACTGATCGTCTGGTCCTGTCACCCGAGCATCATCCATAAAAATTTTAATTCCTCCGATCCCCTGAAATAATCTCTCAACATAACGTTGCCAAATAGCCGGGGCAGCATTTAATCCATACATTAAGCATTTACAGATATACAACCCCTTATGCGTGTTTATTGTTAATAATCGTTGGCTCTCTGGATGCACCTTCATTTGTAGATAAGCGTGGCTGAAATCAAGTTTCGAGAAATGTTTACCTCCATTAAGGAATGAAAATATTTCTTCGAGTTTTGGGAATGGATGCTGTGGCACTTCCAAATTAGGATTCACTGTGACAGAATAATCAGCATAAAGCCTATTGGAACCATCAGATTTAACGATTGGTACAACTGGTGTTGCCCACTCTGAAGTCTCCACCCTCTCAATGATACCTTTTTTCTCAAGCCGATCAATTTCTGGTTCAACTCTATTTTTTTAATGCGAAGGGTACCGGTTGTGACCTACAAAATATAGGTTGAGTATTAGGTTTCAAATTTAATTTTACTTCGTGATTGTTAATTTCACCTAATTTACCGTCAAAAATTTCCTTATACTCTTTAAGCAATTTTTTAAAATTCAGTTCACTAACAGTTGTCAGTGTTTTGATGGCATTCCAATCGAGATTGATTTTACACAGCCATTCTCGGCCTAAGACTGTCCAAATTTTCCTTCACAATGTATAAATTTAAAACTAATTTTTGACCTTGGTATTCAACTTTAACAGGAACATACCCTAAAGGTACCACCTTATCACCCCTGTAAGTTTTGAGAACTAAATTTGTAGGCTGAATCTTTCTATTGGAAGTTTTTCTAAATTTGTTTATACACATTACCGAAACTGTTCCCCCAGTATCAAATTCCATGCTAACTGGTTTGTTTTCAATTTTAACTTGAACCATTACCAGCGGTCTCTTTGACTCTTCCTCTTTTAACATGTGCGTTCTGGAGCTAAAACCATAGATAGGGACCTCATTTTTCGAATCATAATCATTATATGCCTCAACTTTCTTTTGTTTAACCTGTCGGTTTTTCGTAGACAAAGAACACGCTTTTTTCGATATGACCAATTTTTTTACAAAACCGGCATTCACTTGTTGCGAATTTACAATTATTTTTATTGTGGTTTGCCCCTAAGCAACGCGAACAAGTTTCATTTTTACCTTTATTACTCTTAGCGACAAAGTTTTGTTTCCGCGGTTTGGACTCATTATTCTTGGTTTTAAGCACTTTCAGTTCTGCGGATTCGCCTATAATCTCATTCGCACCCTTAACCGCCTTTTCCATCGCCAAGGCTATCTTTAATGTTTTCTCTAAATCAATATCATCTTCCTGAAGTAACCGATCTAAGATATTACGATCTCGTAGACCGCTAACGAAAACATCCCTTAACATTGTATTTAGTATATCTTCTTTATATTCGCAAGGAATCGCTAACGAGCGTAATTCAGTGACATAACTACTAATTGATTCCCCCTCATGCTGCTTCCTATTAATAAACATATGCCCACTAGGTATTATTAAAGCTTTAGTATTTAAATGATCCTTAAGGACCTTTTTTAGTTCAGTAAAATTTTTATTTGAAGGATTATCGGGAGAGAGTAAATTCTTCACAAATTATACAATTTCGCATTCAAGCTTGAGATCAGAACTTTCCCACGTTTTGCCTCTGGAACATTTTGAATGTCCAAAAAAGCTTCAAATCGTTCTATGAACGAATCAAAATTTTCTACCGTTTCATCAAACTTATCAAAAGAAACAGAAATTTT
This sequence comes from Stegodyphus mimosarum, assembly GCA_000611955.2. NCBI lineage: Eukaryota > Metazoa > Arthropoda > Arachnida > Araneae > Eresidae > Stegodyphus > Stegodyphus mimosarum. The sequence continues at coordinate 111,820 of KK112875.1, forward strand.
GTCTTGTTTATGCTCCGATTTCTCTTGCAATGCGGCCATTAAAGCTTCATTCTGCTTTATTAATTCTTCAATTAACTTCTCCAGCCTTTCAAAATAAAAATCAAACATTTTCTTCCCCTCAGGGGCTCACTTTTGTTAGTACGGGTGTGGCAATCCCGAGGTACCCTAGCCCTTCAGGGGATCATCTTCTTGATGAGACG
>KK112876.1:0-33030 GCA_000611955.2 Stegodyphus mimosarum
ATTATTTTGCGATATTGCTGTTGAACTGAATTTTATGGTTTAAGTGCAAAGAACATGGTATTTGATAAAAAAAGAAAACCCACAAAACGTTAAAAAAAGCCCCTTTGGGCGTAATGTAAAATCTGAAAGCTTTCAGATTTTGTTTTTAAAGCAGGACACGTGAAAAATATGCAATGCCCTCCCCGGGTCTCGAACCTGAACCTATCGAATACGCTTCCAGTGTGCTACCGTCACACCGCGAAGGCATGCAGAAAGGAGGAAGAAAATACCTTATAACATAACAATATAAAAATATATAAATAGAAAACTAGAATCAAATAACACATATATTTACAAAAATGTGCAAAAAATCTGCTATTATTCCATTAACGAATTCTTCGTATCAGTCACTCATTAAAAATTAATTTCTTTGTCCGGAAGCTTCAGTGTTATTGTAATTGAAATATTATAAGAATAGCAAATTGGAGTCCTTGTATTACGCAAGTGTCGCAAAAGTTTTGAGATTCGAAAGCTAGAATGTTATAATATTTTTCGTCAGTCAAATCTCTCAAATCCTAACCCAAAAAAACATTTTAACTCAACAATTTTAAAAGATAATTGCTATTGACGACCAAAAAACTGTCATTAAAAATGAAACGCGATTGATGAAACTTCAGTAGTATGAATATTAGCAATACCACTCCGTGCCGACCCCGAGGACTGCATTATTTTAATGTGCCATCCAGCGAAATCTGCCGGAATTTTCAAGAAATCGAAGTGATATATTTTTTCCAGAATTTATCATATCTAACTCTCGTCCCATTTCGTTTTAATTTTGAATATAAATAATCTACAACTATGATCTGTAACGTTAAAAGAAGAACTTTAAAGTTATTTTTTGCTGCCGAATTTGCCTCGTAACCATGGTAACGACAGCTGCGGCAGGTGGCTCGAGTCGCTTTATTTTTGTCCCTTTACTCCATTTACGTTTAGCGCATTTCGCTTCGTGAAAAGTACATGAATGACTATTAATCATTAAAAGCAGTTTAAAATGAGGTATAGAAAATACGTGCTGTGCAGTGATGATGACAATAGCATTAGAATCGCAAATAGGAAAGCACGGGAACGGCCTTGAAGTGCCTTTTAAAGAAACTGAATGTTTTCTCCTTCCTTTTTGCAAGCCTTCGTGGTGTAACGGTAGCACACTCAGCGCGTATTCGAGAGGTTCAGATTCGAGTCCCGGTGAGGATTGCTAATTTTTTATGTCTTCTGCTTCAAAATAACATAATGACTCTTATAGTGGCACCCGAACCAAAGAATATGTACTGTTAAGAAGGAAAACTTCGCAGAAGCATAAGTGGCTCCCTTTCAACGAAAAGGAAAAAACAACTGCGCATGCGTGAAATATCTGTGGCCAAAAAGCGCCAAAGCTAAAAGCTGAATGTCGAAGTTGGTTTGGACAGGTTCGACCGTTACGTTTAGCAAGAGTTTAAACAAAGAATAGGTTCTTTGGTTTCAAGTAGCGATATGGACAATGGAAGTTCAACAGCCAGTGAAAGTGAAACTTCACCTAATATTTCATCATTTCCGAGTTTAAATTATCGTGACAAGTCAAAGAACGATTCATCTTAACCCGTGTTCCTCAATTTCCTATACACGTCGCGGAGGGGAAAATGTCGGCTAGATACCAAAGAACCGGCACATCACAGAGGGGAAATTCTCGCCAACAGATTCCGTCGCCAAATCCCTTGGCGAATGTTCCCTTTTCTTTGTAGCGGCGTTGCAGACAAAGTGGTTTACATTACGTCTATGGAGCCTTTCCTTCTTTACATAGAGGTTCTGTGCCCGAACTAAAAACAAGGTGGTGGATGATGCTTCTTCGTCACCACGATTTGCTAATGGGTCCCCTAAATCCACAGTCGCTTTTAAAAGGTACGTATTTTCTCCCTCCTTTCTGCATTCCTTCGTGGTGTAACGGTTAGCACATCCGGCGCGTATTCTAGAGGTCCAGGTTCGTGTCGCGGCGAGGGTGTTTCTCTTTTTTCACGACTCCTGCTTCAAAAACTTCTAATGACTCTACAAAACAAAATATAATCCATACTCAATGCGTCTATAAATTCATCCTATTAAAATGAAAAATTTGTTTCATGCTCAGAGCTGCAGCTGATATCCTCAGCCTAACAACTGAAATATCTGTGTATCCAATTATATCAGCTGAAATACTCTGCCACAGCTGTTGAATTTTGAACTGTTCATTGAAATTTGATTTGCTGCTAAAAGCGTTTTTGTTAAATTACGCTGCGAAATTTAATTTTAAGATAAAAAAGTGTTAATTATGTTACTTTATTTGCTACATTTTATTTATCTCTTCTTGATGAATACGAAGAAAGGACTATTTGAATAAAAATTTTAGCTTTGTTTAATTTACTTAATTATTTTTTTAATTATTACTCATTTATTAAATTCTTCTTTGAACAGTTCAGTAAAAGGGTAACTGTTTCTCTTCTCGTGACACCAGCTTGCTGAAAAAATGCTACGAGAAATGTACCATTCCTTTCCATTTTTGATATTTTAGGCTATGGTACTGATTTGTTACTCTCCCAAAAAGGTTAAGATTTCAATCATTGTTTCAGCTTATTATTTTTTTGAAAAAAAATAGATGTATTTTTTACTAAAAAAATTTCTTAAATTTGTTTTTAAGTGTACATTTCAAATTTTGCTTTGTTTAAAAATATTATCATTAAGTAAAAGTTTTATTTCTGTTTGTATTCTTATTTTTATTCTTATCGAAATCTCTCTGCGAAATAAATGTATAGTTGTTCTTATTTTTATAATCTAAATATGTGCAATTTAGATTTCTAGTGGTTAAAAAAGGAAATATTTGGACTTCTTTAATCTATCGTTGCTATTGAAAACAAATGAAAAGGCAGGATGATACATTAAAATCTGAATTGCAGAATCATTTGCATTTGTTGAAACAGGAGACGTGAAAAATGAGCAAAGCCTGTCAGGACTGAGTGTTCGATGCATATTCTTGGCAAATATGTTCGTGAATCAAACTGAGTCCTGATCTTGAACAGGGAGCTGAATGCAGCTATGTTCTGTGGTAGGAAACTGTGATTAAGTGGTAGAAGAACTGCACTTTAAAGGGATTTAAAATCATCTTTTATTAAATCACAACTATTTATAGCCACTTCCCAACTCGGGAGGGATACAGAAAATAACGACCACCACTTGGGTTTAAACTGAACAATCAAATTAATTTAAACTAATGCTAATTAGAAATTAAGTAGTCGTTGCTCACAGAGCTGTGAACGCGAGGTTGGCCTCTAAACTAAATGTGCGTAGCAAGGTTTAACTAATACTGACGCACTTAAATTTACTTCAATAAATAAACACGGAACAAGGTGGTGGAAACAACACGGCTTAGAATTTAAATACTAGCTAATCAGGCGAACGTCGAATAGAGTAACAGTGGTCTGAGACTAAAAGCTCTCTCACACTGAGAGGTTCCTACCTCTCGTTTAAATAGAACTTGGCTCCACTTCAAATTAGCATAAAGCTGAAACGCGCGCTTATTCTAAAGGGAACTTGAAATAAGAACAGATAGAAAAAGGCAAATTAAAATAAAACTTTGTTAGTTTAACTAAAACCTTACAAGCCCTCGCCCTGATACACCACGAAGGCCTGATGCAAGGAGGGAGAAAACACCTTATATGCTTCTCTATTTAAGGAGCGACAGAAGATAAGGGGATCTAGTCGCCAAATCTTCCACTACCTTTTTTTTATTTCTGGTGCCACTCAATCATTAGGTTATTTTGAAGCAGAAGACGGGAAAAATGAGCAATGCCCTCGAACCTGGATCTCTCGAATACGCGCCGAGTGTGCTACCCTTACACTACGAAGGCATGCAGAACGGAAAAAGAAATGTGTGCAATGTGGTGCTAATATAACAGTAGCATTTAAATTCTGTAATTCTAGATATAGAAATTCATGCTCTTGAATAAAATTACTTTTATACTCCTTTCTCATCTATACTTCATTCTGAACAATTAATTTAAAACACATACAAACTATGTTTTGCTGTACATCCAAAAATATGTGCACAGTTACAGTGTTCTGACATCACTGCTAAATTTCGGCTTTTTAGCATATAAATTTATTTACAGTATTCAATGGTATCATACTGTATTTTATATATATGTGTCATATTTTTGAAGCGCAATCGTAAATTCGGTTCGAAGTCTTTCTTTAGCTTAAAAGTCTCGATGGTTGAGCGGTAGGGCGAGAGGAAGAAGTTGATACCAAAGAAAATTCAACCAATTATCATCTTTATTTCTAGACACACTAGAATAATTCCTCGTAGATAATATACTTTTTAATCATAGCAACTACGATAATTCCTTATACACAGGTTAATGGGGGGCGACATCATTTTAGCAGAGCATAGAAGACACTTTAGCTATTGAGGAAGCTAGGGAAAGGTATGCTGCAGAATAATGACGTAGTTAACTCGCCAGCGGTATATGTATTAAGTATGATGTAATTGTGGAGGCAATCTATGATTGGTTAATATTAGTTTTAGTTGCCCTTTTGGAGTAGCGTTATATAATATAGAAAGATCTCGAATTTAAGAGAACAAATGAATTTAGGGGAAGAGCACCAAATTTAGAATGTTAATTTTGTGGACGCCAATTATTTTTAAAGCAGCTATCGTATTTTCTTATAGCTTACAATTTGGCGACCTCAAAATTAACATTCTAGATTTGGTGCTCTTCCCCTAAATTCATTTGTTCTCCCAAATTCGAGATCTTTCTGTGTTATGTAACGCTAGTGGAAAAGGGCAACTAAAACTAATATTAACCATTCATAGCTTGCCTCTACAATTACATCAAACTTTGTATAAATACCGCTGGCGAGTTAACTACATCATTATTCAGCTGCATTCCTCTCCCTAGCTTCCGCCACAGCTAACGTATTTTGTTATATCTTATATATATATATATATGGACGCCATTATTGTTCCATTAGAATGAAGTTGTTGGATAATGCATCTCCATAAAGCTTCACACTAAATCAAGAATGTCAGTTTGATATCTATTGGTATTTGAATCATCACAATTTGACCGAAATGATGTTCAAGACATGACCAAACCATTACCCTATTACCGATTAATAATTCTGGTCTTCCGTTTCAGGCGGTGTTGTACAATGACCGGTCTGTCCTGGAAAACCACCACGCCGCTTCTGCTTGGAGTCTTTTCCTATCAAGACCAGAATACAACTTCCTTTGCCATTTGGACAAGGCAGAGTTCAAGAGGTTCCGATTCTTGGTCATCGAGTGTATTTTGGCGACCGACTTGAAGAGGCATTTCGAAATCCTCGCCGAGTTCAACGCCAAGGTGAGATACTTTCGAAGATTATATCATATTATAAATGTTATATTAAACAGAGGATGGCGCATGAAACGATACCCATTTTCAAAAGGGTATAACACATTTATCGTGCCTAGCAAAAATGCAACTAAACTACTCAAAGTCTTGGATTTACGGGACCATTGTCAATTGTCAGTACAACGCCTTGTAGATGTCATCTAGGATAATCACAATGCTGCTGTTGTCTTCCAGCTGCAACCTGCCGTGACGCAACGTTGAGTATTTTGCACAACAGCAGCAGCAGATCTCCTGATGCAGTACATTTTTAAAGCTTATTAATCACGGTAGGGTTGGAGCATAAACCTGTAGCTTTCAAATGCCCCCATAAAATCAATTTGCTGCAGTAAGATTCGAGGAATTGAACGAGAGAAACTGAATATAACCAAAACCAGAAGAAAAATCTACCGGGGAATTCAGTAAACTCTTTATGGGACTTTTCAACGCTCACGTTTTCAAGAATGGGACACCTTATAGATTAGGTTTTTCAAAGTAGGGAAAAGGGAAAATCAGCGATGCCCTCGCGGGATACCATCACTAGATCTTCCGTTTCTTAGCTAGACCTGCTCTCCAATTACACCACGAAGGCAAACAGTGAGCGGAGGGAAAATTCTTTACATTTTCCACAATTTAAAGTGCAACTGGGCAGACAGCAGACAAACCACTAAATCTAGGTTGGGGGGAATTATCGTCCCCCATCTTTCAAAATATTATAAATGACTTTGCAAGCAGCGTTAGCTCGATGATACTTGTAGAGTTATTTATAATATTTTGAAGAATCAGTTATGCCTTAGAGCAGGTTCAAACCTTGAACCTCCTAATTGTTATCCGCGCGTGTTTTTCAATTACACCAGTTAAATAAATGCATTGAACTTAGCTGCGTCATACTCTCTAAGGCAACCTTCTTCACAGAAAATCAAATTTTGCTTGAAATTGTGTCATAATTTTAGCGGAATTTCACTGTACTTCAGTCATTTATTCGCCGTTTTAAAATTCTGAGAAATGAAGAAAAATTTCGTCAGTCTTTAGTAGTTAGTCTCTTAGGTAGTCACGCATTGTAAAAAAACGAATTCCTAAATGACTGAATATATGTTTAGGGAAGATATATACAGAGAAACTCTTCCTAAAATAATCATTCACAGCTCCAAATGATTTTGGTTATCTGCCAAAATGGTCGTCTTAAAGAGATAATGATGTTCAATATTAATGCTTTTTCGTGTTTTATAAAGTAACAGTTACTTTTCAAAGGTGGTTATCTAAAGCAAAGTGCTCAGTGTATAATAAACTCAGAGCTCAGTGTATAATAAAATAGCTAACACTATTTACATTATGACGCTAATGAGCTGTTCAATTATTAGCCCAAAAGGGACGTTAATCGCGACTGGCAGTTTGCATTGAATTACTATAAACGGTGTATCACTTTTCAAATGGCCGCTACCAAATATAATTGCCCTGTGTTATATTTAACGAAATTAAATAATGAAGAATCTGTATGAATGTATGCATGTTTCTTGCACTGTGAAGTAAACAAGGGTACCTAGAGCAATCCAATTTTAAATAACGTAGTCCTCTGAGGGAACCTGGATGTCCACCTAGACGCCTGAATTATACATTTCGAATCTGTTTTATTATCTATATCATTATCATTCATATTATCATTTATTGTGGTTAGATAAGTAATCTATAAATGTAATAATGTGGTATACAGGATTTGGTAATGTAAGTCTTGTTTTGTATTGTCCTGTTTTAAATTCCTGTAATAATCCACACTGACTGGTCATATTGCTATTGTAGTTCTCTCAATATTACCGCAAGGTGGTAATTACCAATATTGTATTGTTACCATTTTTAAATAGTATATAATACCAATGCTAGTAGTGTACTAGTGTAGTATTGGAATAGCAACATGTAATTTGTGCATTTCTGTAGCTGTCCAGATATACTCAGTCACTATGTATATCCACAATAGCTGTTGTTTGTACTAGTAATTTAAGTATACTTACCTTTTTATGTACAGTCATCAAACACCTTGTATTAATCAACATTTATGTATTATAACATATACATGTATTGTAAACTGTACATCAACAACAAACTATGTAACCATTTGCATTGTAACTCTGCTTGCCCTTGTTTGGCCGTGTACCCATTCTCATAGATTTTCAATAAATCTGGAGTCTGGGCAGCAGGGTGCGAGTCCCCTGTGGGCCTTTGGTCGGCTGAACTGCCCTGGGTGGACCTGGCGCTTGGTATCGGCGTCTTGTGTGCGGCTCTCCGGTGGCCTCATGGCTGCTCTAGACTATGGGGGGCGTGATGCTGGACTGATTGACCACTATGGTAAAGGTACAGTGCTCGCGTCTTCCATCACCTACCTACCTACCTATCTATTTCATATTTATCAGTGCATTGTACCCATGTGTAAGTTATTGTAGAATAATAGAATAATTTTAGTAACTTTTTTTATGTGCATATCGTACCCACGTATTAGTGTCAACGTATAGTAGTCTAGAGTATATTGTGTCACATTTTGTAGTTAATTAGTGTGTCGCATTATTAGTGTCTATGTATATAAGCGAACTGTAAACATGCGAACTTTGTATATGCATAATTATAAGTATATTGTATTTACGTAGTAGTGTCCACGTCGTTAAGTGTCTATGTAAATCTGTGTATCAGCGTCCATAAGTGTACTAGCATCCCTCTATAAGCGTATAAGTGTCTTCCTCGTATTAGTGTCTATGTATAAAATCGCATAAGTATCTAAGCACACAGTGAATACGCACTTCTCTATCAGGCGCATTGTGTCCATCTGTTATATTAGCGTCTTCTTGTATATTTATGTCTATTTGTAAAAGTTTCAGCTACAGATAGTTGCAGGGTTCGGATAGCACCCGAATAGTCATTGTAAGCCGTCCGGGTGTCCGGCCCTGCTGTCACCTATCACCTATCTATTTCATATTTTGTAAAATTTTAACGATTTTTTTTTATTAACAAACTCAACGATTTCAAAGCGAGCAGTGGCAACGCTGCACGAATAAAACATTTTTATCTCCAGTCCCAGAGAGTGCCTATCGGAAATTCTAAAGTTATTCTGTTTTTAAATATTTCGTGATTTCGATGTTGAATCGAATTTTTATGGTGTAAGTGCCAAGAATGTGAAATTTAATAAATAAAGTAAACACACAAAACGTTAATAACAAAAAGACGAAAAACAAATGTTTTGATAAGCCATCTGAGTGAAAAAACTAACATCGATATGATGAACTAAGAAAAGACTGAAGAAAAAACTGAAAAATATGCAGCTTTTAAATTTTTGAATTTTGATATTGACTTGTATGTGGCGTAAGTGCGAAGAAATTTATGCTTAATAATAAAGCTAAAAAACCTGATATGTACACCACATGACTTCCTTGAACGGAATATTAAATTATACTCATTTTTCCTGCATTTAATTTAAATTTATTTCCCCGAATTTCATTAGATATATATTTATCATTCAATTAATTTAGTTTTTGCTTCGCGAAAAGGATACATGAAACCTCAAAATATCTTTACTAAAAATTGAAAACTATAGAAAAATATAAAACATAAATGCAGTTAAAACAATATAAAGAACAATTTTTACAATTCAAATTAGAGTTTCTACGCAAAAACAAGCAATTACGGCCAGCGTGCAAGAAGGCAGATTTTTCGGTGCACAAAACTGAAAGTTTACTTTTTCTCTGCAAAAAGATACTGAAGGCTCAGAAACTGACTTAATTTGTTGTGGACGCTGTGTTGAGTCAATATATGGGATAATTTAATAACTTAAATGATAATTGCAGAATGGATTAGGCATGATTTAATTCGTAATAATAAAAGAAGAAGTTACCTTTCTTGCTACGAAGCTTAGTTTCTCTAGATTGGCAACAAATCCACTGCTAAGTTTCAAATATTAACTGATATGGTTGTCATAGTAAAAACATAGGTGCGCCGCACTTAAATAACTTTTAAATTGTTGATAATTCTACAACTATTACATACAGGTTAACGAAAGGCATAAAACCTTAAGTGGAAAAGAAGAACAACATAATTCAATCATTTTTAAAGCAAAAAAGGCACGATTTACCAACATATAAGAATAAAAAAAAACAGAGCTCACAGAGAGTGGGTACATATGCGTGTATATATATATATATATTTATATACTTTTGGTGAGGGCGACTGCAGCTAAAAAAGGGAGATACACAACTACATATTATAGCAATTCTATAAACAAAATTTCAACCTTCTGAGACTACTGGCTTTTGAAGTAGGCGAGATACATGTGTATGTAGAGACGCAACGAAAAACATCTCTTTTGAATCCATTTTAAATCAGTTTAATTCGTTTGGGAAAAAAGAGTCCTTTATTCTGTCCTCACGTAGAGATGTCACGCAAAAACTTCGTTAAATTGCATTAGATGGCGGTCAAAATGGATATTTTCGTTGAAATATGGTACCCGAAATTTTTCCTGATAACAATACTTTCTTTACTTCGTAGAAGCAAGTAAAAAGATTTAAAAAAGTGGGTTAGTAAGCGTGAATGAATCAGCATATTGGTAGACTACGAGCTCAACGAGAGAGTAAAAACCTTCAAAAATCTTTTGAATGATTGTTGAAATATGAAACCTTTCAGATTCTTTTGTAATATTGAAATGAAGATATGAATGGACGTATAAGTGTAATCAAAAATTGAAAGAATCATATCGCTTGAATGACACAAGTTTTCTGAAAAGTAAAATTGTTATTTGCTGCCAAAATTTATTTATTCTTATTCTAGAGAAGGATATTTTAATTAATGGTTGAATCAATGTAAATGATATTTAAGACTTTTTTTATTCTAGAAATAAGCTAGTTTCTGTTAGAATATCATTTTCTCTTCATGAGTAAAAGAAGAAAAATTCAAATTAAAATCAGATAAATTAGCCATAACCTTCCGTTAGCTTAAAAGTTTGATAAAAGTATTATTTCTAAGATCTTCAAAATACTAAAATGAAAACCGTAATACGGAAGCTGTAGAGAAAAGAAGGAAATTTATATCTAATTTCCCTTGTTTCTGTGTAAGATTTTGTTCTTATCCAAGATTTTGTTTTTATCTATATTTAATCTCTTTGTCCGAAGTTTAAAGTAGGTGCAAAAGTTTTAAAAACTTCCACAATGCGATACTTTTTATATGTTAGAACAAACAAAGTTTTGAATGTAAAGTAAATCAATTTTATTATAGAACAGCAGAGTTGCAATAAAGTAGAAAAATATAAAACATATTTAAAATTATCGGTATTAAGTCTTTTTTTTTCTAATACGTAATATTTTGAAAGCTTTTATGTTCACCTACTCTAAAGGAAATGGGTATTTTATAGGGTGGTAAAAAATGTATCACGAAGTTTTAATCGTTGACTAATTTTGCGATTTTTGCTTGCAAACTGATCTTATCTGAAGCACGTAATTACTACGAGATCCACATAGAAATAATTTTAATAATAAAAATATTCGAAAGTAAATTATTCTTCAAAATTTGCTTAATTTGCAAAATCGGATTTTCACGTACATGAATTGACTAAATAATTAATTATGATAATTCTAATCATGTCGCCCAGATGGTATAGTGGTTATTGGAGCCTACTAAGGTACCGGAGGGCCCGGGTTCGAATTCCGGAGAAGACATGGATGTTTGAAAATGTATAGTGTCGGTGCGGTATGGCGGCACTTTAAATATGCGGCGAGCCGAAAGTCCTCTAGTGTGGATTGGTGGGAGAGGAGAGGTGTGGGAGACCCCTGGATTCCCCCCGGGGTGCTCTTCCTCAAAATTGGGGGTGGAAAATAGAAGTCTAACCTCTCTTCGGAGTATGCTCTGGCGATCATTCTTCCATGTGGTAATGGACACGACAACAACAACAATTGTAATGGTCAACATTCATAATGGTCTTCTTTTACGAGTGCGTTTTTCTTGTAATACTAAGAGGAACTACTCTGTTCAAAGCATTCGCAGGAAGATCGTATGAGAGATGTAAAAGTTATATCTGAATTTGGCTTTTGTACGGCGTTATCTTAGTCTGTATAAAGTAGTATAATCCAGGGTAACTTAGTTCGTGCTGAATTGCAAACGGTGTTAGAGCTCAGAATTCTGAACTCAGTATTCTCAGTGCAACATCTGATAAGAAATACAGGGTGGTCATAAAGGAACTTTGCCAGCATCTGCACTTCTAGCGTCCGTTCCGGTTAAGCGATCGAGATGAGATTGAAAATATAGGTTTTCGGAGATATGCGCTTAAGAGTCTATGAATGGCAATACAGAGGCGCTCCCGGTTACGGCTATAGTTACAGAAACTGGAAAATATCGAATGGCAACACCAACTTTTTCCGGTCGCAAAATGTTCAGCGCATGCAAAAATCCTAAATAGCGTTAGAACGGTATCGATATGTTTACAAACGGACGTATTATGCATACACAAAAAAGAGTTCGAAAAACCGGCCAGTGAAACACGATCTGGAAGCACGCAGAAAATTTGCATATAACAGAGGCAAGATACTAATCACAGAACGCCGATCGCCAGACATTCAGCGTAAGAAACTGATAAAATGCCAGGCGGATACGCGAAGTCGTCACTGGGGAGCTCGTACTTTACTCTTCCTGGGAAAGTTCATGGTGAATTTGATAAAACTTTATTATCAAAATGGGATGAACACTACTACCGGAGTTGAGTAGGCGGAATGCACTCAATGATATCGTTTGGATGCAAAATGGTTTACCTCCACATATAGCGAGGTTTGTTAAAGGGTCATGGAACAGCATTTTGGTGATCGCATCATCTCATTCCATTATCCTTTTCCGTGGCCTCCGCGATCCCCCGATCTGGCGCGTATGGATTTTGGTTTTGGGGATATCTCAAATCCAGAGTTTACCTATGCAATCCGCAAACTTTGTCGGACATATTGGTACCGTGCGCTCAACGCTATTTAGAGTTTCCGCATGCGCTGAGCATTTTGCTACCGTAAAAGCTGGCATTGGCATTTGACATTTTCGAGTTTTTGTAACTATAACTGTAACCGTGAGCGCCCCTGTGTTGCCGTTCACAGACTCTCGAGCGCATACCTCAGAGTAGCTGTATTCGCAATCTCATCTCTGTCGGTTAAACGGAATGGACGCTAGAAGTGCAGATGTTGGCAAAGTTTCTTTATGAACACTTGGTATATAACTTTAACAATATATGCCTTCCAGTAATGTCGAGAAATGGAAGGTACTGGAAAGTGGCGTCAGCTAAAACAATTGGTTACAAATTTAAAATGAGATCTTATGTTACACTGCCCTTCAAAAGTTAAGGAACAACATATCTGTCAAAGCTCAGCATTACAAAAAATGTCAGTAATGTTTAAACTCACAGTTCATATGCATGACAGTAACGAAGACAACGATAATGATATATGCAATAACGATACATGCGAAAACAATAGCTACCACTTTTATTTTATAGAAATTAATGCTTAGATAGGAGTTGGAGAGAAAATGCAAAAATTGTAATTTTTGTTCACGAGTGTTGACCTTCAGTTGCTATTACAGTTTCGTGGATAATATCCAGGAGAGTCTATCAGTGTCAGATGACGTCGTTTGCACGATTCGTTGACCTGGCGAGCGATCGGATAAATGGAAATGAGGGATGTCATAAGCTAATGCTTCTAGACGTCTCAATGTCTCTCGTAGTGTGATCCACCAACTATTCAATCAGTTTCAATCCGAGGATTCTATATCTAGAAGACATATTCCAGGCAGACCTACAGTTACAATACCTGCGGGAGATCGTTATTGAGCTCTTTCGGCCCGAAGGAGGCGTAACATTACTGTGCCTCAGCTCATTTCAGATCATTTAGTGGCAACAGGAATAAGAATCTCAGCAACTACAGTGCGCAGATTCCTGCACAATACAGGTCTGTATGCAAGATGACCGTTATTTGTGCCCCCTTAAACCAAGGACACAGAGGTGCCCCTTTATGTTGGGCAAGAGAACACGTCTCCTGGACCAGTCAACAATGGGCGTCTGCTCTCTTCACAGACCAGTCCAGGTTTACACTGCAGAGAGATTCAAGTCTTCAGCTGATCTGGAGGGGAAAATGCACCACATACAACCGTTCCCACATTGTGGAAAGACACAGTTACAGAGGTAATGGAATAACGGTTTGGGCTGGGATCTCTCTCGTTGGTCATACTGACCTGCATGTGTTCCATACAGGAACTTTTACCATAGTTAGATATCGAGACGAGATCCTTGATCAATATGTCCGCCCACGTGCCGCTACTATTGGTCCTAGATTTCTTCTGATGGACGACAATTCGCGACAGCACCGAACTCGGGTTTTTGAAGAATATTTTAAAGGTCAAGGTACGGCGCGGATGAAATGGCCATCTCAATCCCCACACCTGAATCCTATAGAGCATCTTTGGTATTACCTTGGGAGACACCTACTGCTTTAAGTCCTCCTCCAAGGTCGTTAGATGAGCTTGAACAAGGATTACTCCGTGTCTGGTCGTTGCACTGCCGTCAATGCATTGCAGGCACTGGTCACTGCCGTCAATGCATTGCAGCTAGGGGTGGACACATTCCTTGTTAGAATTCATTTTCGTAATGTTAGCCCCCCCCGCCATTTTTCCTCAAAAAACTATGATATACTGTTTCTACAAGACTGGATTTCTCTGTCAAGGGTGCAAGTTTTTGTTGTTATTCATATTTGTGTTAAACTTTAGAAACGTTCTATGTCGCATTCATTAAAGAACTGTTTAGTCAACCTGTCCTGTAAATTTCTTGTTTCTATGTTGCTTCATTCTCAAATTAAGACACAAAAAACAGACTCTGTCTCGAGAGTCTTCCTTAACTTTTGCGGGGCAGTGAATATGCATTAGGAAAGGGATGCCTTCGTGGAAGACATTTTTAAAGAAAATTGACATGTATTCATGCTCTACATGGAGTAAACCACGAAATTACTCATGCAGCCAGTCCGTTCGCCGGGATTTGAATCTGATCGTAACTTTAACATTCAGCGATATCATTTACTCAACCACTAGGGGGACTTGACCAGTTTATGACGAGTACAAAATAAGACCTTTATTCATTGCTTCTGGAAATGTCAGGATTGCTGGAGCGGCTATTTGCGCTCTAATAAATGTTATTTCAAAAATAATTAAGTAACAATATTTTGCATTCACACAAAATTTCCGTGCACATATTTTTCACGAACTGTTCGAACTAATTAATCGTTTATATATACCTTAATCGCAAAGGAAACATTATTTTCATGAATAATTAATAATCTCTGTGTTCTAGGTAAATGTTCACCTCAATTGATAAATTCAAGTACATACTGGTAGGAGATAATACGATAGATGCTGTGTGTTCATCTGAAATACCCAGAAAATTAATATACCATTTCTTGTTACATAATACCTAGTTTGCATGGAGATTCTGAAAAATTGCAAAGACTCACTTTCTCGATAGTATTCTTTCCTCTGAACCTTCTTGGAATCTCTTAAAGGGGGCTCTTTGTTATCTAATTAACTAATTAAGTTTTCCTCTCAGTTTGCTCATAAGTAACATAGTATCCTTGCAGTTTTTTTCTTCTTAAAACCAGTATAATTAATTCATTAATTCCACACTAGCTACTGATATTAGAATGCGCATAACCAACTGTAGATATTTTTCAGTAGCTTTACTTCAAATAATTTACCTGCTTTACGAATTAAACTCCTTATTGCAATTAGTTCTACTTACATAACACATTCTTTCAGAGGATTCTGATTAATTAACATAATTAATCAACATCTCAATCGAGATGATGTTTATAGTACTAAAATGATTGAGCAATAAGCGATGCTTATTTTTCAAGTACAATTAACACTCTCCAAGACGACGAGCTATGGTTTCTAATGACTTTAGTCTCCTATAGGAGCAATAATAATACTGTAATAAATAATAATAATGTAGCAGTACTTTAATACTGTAGATATTTGCAGTAGCTTTACTTCAAATAATTTACCGGCTTTAAAAATTAAACTCCTTATTGCAATTAGTTCTACTTATATAACACATTCTTTCAGAGGTTTCTGATTAATTATGTATGTTAATAGTACTAAAATGATAGAGCAATAAGCAATGCTTATTTTTCAAGTATAATTAACACTCTCCAAGACGACCAACTATGGTTTCTAATGACTTTAATCTTCTGTAGGAGCAGTGATATTAGAGAGATGATTTTCAATGCTGTAGAGTTTGTTTAGATTCTCCCAAATATTGGTCACCTTCAGAAGTGGTCGTCTCCAAAAGGTTCATTGTAGTATATATATAATTAATGTAATTTGTAACACATTTACATTATGCAACTTCTTTTATATGCAGATGTTAATCTTCATGTATGTACCGCAATAATTACCTTACATTACTTTAATAACATTAATGAAACTAATTTCTAACTCCGTATACTATATATTTTCGAATAAACTAATCGTTTAGATTTTAATTTAGGATGGTACATCTGCATTTTCAAATGCAACGCTTTCTAGAAAACGTTTGATAATCTAAAATTGGAATTTTCTCTGTTTTTTCGACATTCTTATCTTGCCAAGCCGTAAGTCCAACAACCTTAAAAAATGTAACTTTTACTGGAATTCGAATCTTCTAGCTTTTATGGACATTCAGATCTTTTGATTCCCAATCTTAAAAAAAAATTAAACGTTTTAACTTAAAACTTTAGTAAGATTACTTTTATCGAACTTCGGTGAAAATTTTCATTAAAATAAGACACTTGTTTCATTGCTTCAGTTTCATTGAGATGTAAACCCTCTCATAGCGGTAGTGAATCTCGTTTTTTTTTCGGCATACCATTTATCCAAACCTGTCGCAGATTTCAATCAATCGATGAGGAACAGTTTCTAGAAAATTCTGGAAATTAACTCTCGATTGAGATGATTCGAATCACTTTAATAACTCCTAATTTAACTTGTAGAGACATTAGGTTACTTCGAAGCATGAGAAATGCCCTCGCGGAGACTCGAACCACGGACCTCTCGAATACACGCTAAGAGTGCTGACCACTACACCACGAAGGAATGTGAAGAAGGCGAGAGAAATATCTTACATACTTCCCCTTTTAAAGGGCGAGTGGAAGACTGCGTTCACAAGGGAACATTAAGGGCATAAGTGGTTTAAGCCGAGCTGCGTTGCCAAGGCAACCAGTCTGTGCTACGTCACAAAATCTGGTTTAGGGCTCTTGGAGTAAGGTTCTAACTTTTCAACTTTATGCCGACTTGGGATAAGTGTCGACCAATCACAGCGAAGCTAAAACGAAGCGGCAACAAGTAGAGCGAACGCGGGAAATCAATCGAGCGGGAAAGTTGTACACATATCCACGCATACGCAAATTTAGCTTCTCTCATTGGCCACAGCTTAGACCCCTCTCGCAAGTGTGAACAGAGCTTCCGTATTTGATGCCCTTATGACTATGCCCTTTATGTCCCCGTCTGAACGCAGCCTAAGGGACCAATCGCCAAATTCCGGTGGTGTAGAAGCATCATCCACCACCTTTTTTAGTTCTGGCGGCACTGTAGATTTATTTTAGAATTTTTCAAAGCAAAGAAATCGAAGAAATGAGCAATGCCCTCGCCAGGACTCGAACCACAGACCTCTCGAATACGCGCCCACGACCACTGCACCACGAAGGCATGCGAAGAAGGCACGAGAAATACCTTATAAACTCATGGCAATGATGTAAAAAGCTTTGCGTTAGGTGTATAATTTCATGTGTTTACCAGTTGCGCTACTCGGAATTTGATTCTGAATAGCTTATTTAAACATAAAATACTATTACTAAAATATTTTTTATAAAAATTGTGATGAGGAAACGAGCCTCTATTTAAACGTTTCAATTATGTTCTTCCTTTACCAACGGTACAGACATAGGTTGATGTATACAAAAAAAAGCCTATTATAAAACAACCATGGTACAGACTCAAATCGTGCATAAGGCTGATTGGCAGTGGAAGGCCTAAAACAAAGATTGTAAGATTGAACCAAAAGGAGACTAATAGGGAGTATGATCCCCCCTTATGCAATTCTCACAGCAAGACTTTGTTGGGTTTTACTTATTTAATCCTAAAGTTCTAACTTAGAACTCCACGAACACTAACAAGCGAATAATAGCATAAGTGTATGAGCAAAACACGTAAGACTGAAGAAGGGTTCACAACCCTTTATTTTTCACAATATTTACAATCAGTTCCTATTTGGAACTTTACACATAGCCTCCACTTGGGCTTGAACTTAAATAATAATACATTTAAATTAAACTAAACTGGCTTAACTAAGCTATCTGAAAGGTACAGCCGAAGCTATCAGAAATCTAACTAGTTGGCCTCTAAGTATAAATTAAATCGGCGGAGCCAAGCAAGGGCCTAAGGTATGGCTGAGCGTAGTAACTAAGAAATTAGGCAAAAGGCAAACGCACGCTAGTCAGGGAATCAGACTCTCTCTCTCTTGAAGTCGGGGAAGTATCGACTTAGATAGTACTCTTTCTCATTTGCATTTACTGCGTTTCTGAAATCACATTCTGGCAGAAAATTATAAGCTGAAATTTGAATAAGATAGGAAAGACACAAAACTTAAAATAACTGTTAATAAACTTAGGATAATCCTTACAACTTTATGCTGAAAATGAGGTAGTTTATAACTGCCTGTCTCACTCCTAAAGTAATGCTATTTTGCGAAGCAAAAGGAGAGTTGCATTTGCCTGCTAAGAGCGTCCACGTAAGTTCTATAGTGTTTGTGTCCGGAAATCAGGCTGTCCACTTCATGTGATTAATATCGCCACTTTTAGAAAATAATTCACCAATCTCATTCATTAGTCTTATATGGATGAGCATTGTCTTCCATAAATATTCTGTGAGATGGCAAACATGGGGCTATTAAGACATTGCCCCGATGCTTCGGAACAGTTGCAGAGCTTTTGTCAAATATATGAAGGCCTGTGCGTTCGTCAAACATGATGCCCACTCTGACAGCCTTCCGCTTACTATTATTGTCTCTTTCTGATATGCTGGAAGGCAAGCAGTGGATCCACGGCTCTCTTCGGATAGAGATATATCGCAAATAAGTAGTTACGCTTATTGAAACTCATTTTTCAAGAGAACAGCCTCCAACTGATGCTTAGACCAAAGTTAATGTTCTCTGCGCCATGCTAAACAAACCCGCCTACAAGCTGTTTTTGAAAACAGAGTTTATCTTAAGAAGGCGATTCAACTGAAAACGTAATCTTAGAACTCGAACGAACCTAATGTTCGATTTTTCAGTGGCCCAATTTGCTCTCTTCATATTCATGAACGACAGCGCTTGTTCATATAGAGCTAATCTGGTGGATTATTTTTTGAAAAGGAGGGTTATTAACGCATGGACTGGCCTAACCATACCCTTCGTACCTAAAAGGTACAGAAATTGCCTTGGACGCTCTCGAAAAGGCAATTACAACTCGCCTTTCTTCGGCCAGATCCGTCCAAGATTCTGTGAGATTGTCAACACACCTGATGTAATTCTGTAAACATTGTAAGCTGATGTTATTCTAAAAACAGCAGCATTTCAAGAGTGGGACCGATTGCTACAAGGATTTATAAACTGTCTCATTTATACTATAAAATTATATTGTGAGAGTTGTATGAAGGGTATGTTAAAGAAGATCATATGGTCTCTTTCTTAGTTCGATCTTGCAACTTCTTTTTTAATATCTTCCTGCACCCGTGAGACGTAAAATCATTCGTATGTATCATTACCATTGTATGCCATATTTTTTGTATCACATCAGCTCAAATCCATACCAGATTTTGTTAAAATCTGTTCAAGAGTCGACCGATCAAATGGGAAAATTCTCTTAGTTATAAACACTAGTAACTATGCTGATGTATTTTTGAAAACGATGTCTTGAAATTAACTTGCACTAAAATGCAGCTTTCCAATTTTGCTTTAATTTTAAAAAAATTTAATATTTAGTAAACCTTTTTTATTTTGTATTTTTCTCATTATTCTCATTTTAAGGATTCGAAAACCTTTTAGGGTTCTACATTTGAGACGATTTAGGACTTGTCTTTATTTTAAATTTTATTTTTATTATTTTCATCACTTTATTATTTTATTTCCACCTTTATTTTAAATATTTAGATCTTTAGTGTTGAAATAAAAAAATAAACGTTTTTTCGTTCCATTTGTTGGATAATAAAACCTTTCTCATTAAAAAATTCAAGAAAGCAAGATTTTCAGAAAATTACAGAAAACTCCATAACTTGACTTTTAATTAAATTTTGCACTCGTTCGAAACTTGAAAACAACCTGAAAAAAGTTAAACTTTTCAAGGCAATAATTTAGATTTAATTAGGAGAAAAACAGCCTTTGCACGGATTAAAGGTATGCAAGACAGCACGTTTCCAAATATAAAAAAAGTTTCTTTCCCTTTATACGAGATCTAAAAGTAAAGTGAAGTGAAGTGAAGTGAAGCAAATATCCCTCCTCTCCTCTACAGGTGGAAAACAATTACGACGTCTATGGCAAATTGTTTGAGCTCTGGAAAATTGCGTAAGACCAGAGCAAGAGCCCAAGATGCTTGCAAAAATCTTTCTAAAAATACAGGAACAAGAATTCTAAAATTTAAGTATTTATAAGCATAGTTCGTGACGAGAAATTCTGTGTTATCCTGAAAGCATTCTTTCTTCTTCAGCTCATCATTTTACCTGCTTACAAGCGTGATCTCGCTTTTTTTTTCACGAAGGGGTAGTAAACATATATTTATTTTATGCAGTCTTGGAAATTTACTTTTAATAAATTAATTGGTCAACGGAAATGTTAAATGAGTCACTCAAAAGCCAATGCGATTAAGTCCAGAAACAAAAATTGAGAAAATTAAAGTTTTTTGATGCATTAATTTTTAAAATTCTTGGTTTATTAATTTGATCAGAAAAGTATATACAGTCTTTTTTCTAAGTGTAAACTCTACAAAAAAAACAAGATATATGCAGGATGTGTAAATAAAAATATAAGTATTTATTGGAAAAATGACAGCATCTTAAAAATTTTAGGACTTATATCTTTTGGCAGCTGAAAAAGAATACAATAATATTTGTTGTCATATGTTTTATGTTTATTCATCATAACAAATATCTTCTTCTACCGAGTTACAATACAATATTTCAAATTAAAAGAAAGCGAGCGCATAAAACTCGAGCAAATCTAAAATAGTAGAAGTAACAGTTACAATGAATTCGTTGTTTTTCAGTGTCGCCAACAAATAACGAAAGAAGAATAATAATTTAATTTTTATTTCAAAGTTTATATAAAAAATATTGATAAAAGGTGGACTTACTCACAATGGCTTCTGAGATTATTATACAATATATTCAGAAGCTATAAAAATAAGGTTGTCTTGTCAGGACTGAGTGTTCTATGCATAGCTTTAGAGAACATGGTGAAGTAACTCCTTCTAAACTACAGTCCTGCTCTGGAACAGTGAGCTGAAAAATGTTGGCTTTGTTCTGATGTAGATACTGTGCTGGAGAATAACTGCACTTGAAAGGGATTTGAAATCCTCTTTTATAAAATCACTATTATTTACACACTTCCCAACACGGGAGAGATACAGAAAGTAAAAGACCACACTTGGGCCTAACTTAACAAATCAAATAAATTCTTCTATTTTTTCTTGATATCGACTAAAGAGTTCCGCTTCCAGTCTGGCTCGATCTCGTACTACGGGAAATGCTTTCACCAAGGAATTTTTGAAATTTTCATATGTATATGTGGGGCTTCCTGGTTCCCCCAAGGGATTCTTTCCAATGCACTTGAACCAACTTAGCGCTTGGCCCTTCAAAGCGCTGGTAGCGAGAGCGACTTTCTGAAATTCGTGAACTGGATATAGCATGAAGTGGGAGTCTAGCTTTTCCAGGAAATTAATTACGGCTGTCTTGCCGTCAAAACTTCATGGCTGCTCGCATGGTTTGTACGATGTAGCCAAATCCTTCTAAGCCAGGAGATGCTATCTCAGGATTTTGGACAGGTACAGCAGGTATCTCAGGTTCGTCTTCTTGTCTTTGAGGCCATCCTCTTCTTTTTGTTCGGGCGCCACTTCAATTTATTTCAATATGCAATCACGTAGTAAGCACTATGGCTTATAATTTTAGCTGCTAGTTGGTCAGGCGAACGTCGAACAGAATGACCGTGATCCGAGACTAAAAGCTCTCTCACACTGAGAGGTTTCTACCTCTGGTTTAAATAGTACTTCGCTGTACTTCAAAATTAGCATAGGCTGAAAACGCGCGCTTCTTCTGACGGGAAGTTGAAACAGAGAGGAGATAGAAAGATTTAAATTAAAAATAAAACTTGGTTAGTTTAACTAAAACCTTACAGTCTGACCAAGAAAAAAGGAAGCAACGGATAAATCTTTTCATAACTAAAAAGAACGTTATTTATGTCATCAAAATTTGCAAAAATCAGAAACTATCAAAAATTGGACTTAAAAGCACTGGCTTCTGAGCGACTTAAATATTTATAAATTTCTTATTATGATTAAAATTTCTCATAGTATTTTAAAATATAATTATGTGTTTACTGATTTTACATTTTGAAAACACGACACTCACTTGCTAAAGCACTGTATTATGTTCCAAAATAATAACATGGCATGAATTCGTAGGAGAAATATTGCAAAAGAGTTGGCATTGCAAATTTGCTCATGTAAACATAAACATGCCTGAGTCATGTAACAGAATTTTATAATGCTTATTTTTTCCCCTTTTGCATATCTGGCTTATTTTTCTTTCCCGAATAACTCTATTTATTATCATTAAAAATGCTGTTTTCTCACTTGTCTGATATTAGAGCAAACCCACGATATTCAGCATGGCAAAGATGCAAGTTTGCGCCTGTCGTTGGCAACAGCTTTGGGCACCATACAAGTGACAGTACGACTTTCCTCAGCTCCACCCCTAATTTTGAAGAAGAGCACTCTAGGAGAGGAAACAGGTCCGAAGATCTCCCAACATTTTCCCTAACCACCAATCTCTCCAGAGGACTTTCGGCTCGCTGCATGTTCAGAGTGCCCCATGCCGCACAGACACTATACATTTACAAACATGCTTGCCTTCTCCGGGATTCGAACCCGGGCCCTTCTGTACGGCAGTCAGAGTCACTAACCACTATCCTCGGTTGGGAGGCGATTAAAAATCTGTCAGTTGTATATATTCTATTACCTCCCGGGGGTCAACAGGGATTGAATCTTGACGCTAATATCTAGAGAGACTTAGATTTGGTATTACAGAAATGGACACTTCTGAATGTGATCAGCAAGGAACTCCGGAATCATCCCGGAGAAGACATGCATTTTTGTAAATGTATAATGTCTGTGCGGCATGGGTCACTCTGAACATTCGGCGAGCCGAAGGTCCTCTGGAGAAGTTGGTGGTTGTGGAAAAGGTTGGGAGATCCTCATACACGTTTCCCCCGGGGCTCTTCTTCAAAATTAGGGACAGAATTTACGATCATTATGTCTTTTTCCGTTGTGTTACGAAACCAAGCCAATACTGGTGCATTTCACCCCTTGTGATGGTGAAATCTGCCCCACAGAATCTATGCAACACCTCCGTTAGATTCTAAGTGATCTATATAAGCTTAGTTGATTCCAAGAAAGGTGTTACATCCTTACAACTTGAATGTCTCCGAGTTTAAAGATCAACGACTATATGTATGAAATAAACGCAAAAGTGGCCATAAATTCGAAATTAATAAGATGCCCAACAACAAAAAAAATCTGATGTGCTCACCACATGACTTCCTTGTATGGAATATTAAATTATATGCATTTTGTATTTCATTTAAACTTACTGGATTGAATTATATCTACTTCGTCAAAAGCGAATAAACCACAATAGAATAAAGTCACTCTTTAAAATTCGCTATATTTGTTTACCATAGCGACACTCTGTATCTAGGTTCACTTAACAGCGTTACATCTCATTCATTTTATAATTCAGAGTGCACAAAATTTATTTCAGCTGAAGATTTATCTAATTGTTGCCACATGTTCTATCCAAATACTATAATAAATCTAAAACGACGTGTAAAAGAAATTAAACAAACAAACAAACAAGAAAAAAAAGGAAGAAAGAAACAGTTTTCACAGACGATTTTAGTATTTCTCATTCAATTAATTCAGATCTCACTTCGCCACAAGGCAAAAATACATAAGAACTCAAAACATCTCTATTGAAAAGTACGAAGTCAATCTTAAACACTTATTTTCTCGAATAAAAATTCCAGAATAGATTAAGTATGATTTAATTCGCAATAGTAAAAGATGGCGTTATTTTTGTTGCTGCGAAACTTAGTTTTTCTAGATTGGCAACAAATCCACTATTCTGCTAAGTTTCAAATGTAAGCAAATATGGCTGATATGTTAATAATGATTAGGCTTAGCCTCACTTAAACAACTTTTGAATTGTTGATAATTCTGCAATTATAACATGCAGATTAACTAAAGGCATGAAAACCTTAACCGGAAGATAAGACCAACATAATTCAACCATTATTAAAGCAAAGAATGCACAGTTTACAAACGTATAAGAATAAAGAAACTGAGCCGAGTAATACAGTTGATATATATATATATATAGTACAAAGGCATATATAGATGCTTTTGGTTCGGCCTATTGCAACCAAAATAGGAGGGGCACATCTACATGTTATAGTATATAGTAGTCCTATATGCAGTATTTCAACGTTCTGAGACTACTCGGTTTTGAGTTATGCGAGATACATACGCCACGAAAAAAGACGCACAGACGCCAGTACAGTGCAGACGTCACGAAAAAATCTCTTCAGAATCCATTTTAAATCGGTTTTATAATTGGTTTGGGGGGGGAAAGAGGCTTTTATTCTGTCCTTATGTACAGCTGTTACGCAAAAACATCGTTAAATTGCATTCGATAGCTGTCAAAATGAATATTTCGTTGAAATACGATTCCCGAAATTTTTGGCGATTACAATACTTCCTTTTTACTTCGTACAAGGATGTAAAAAAGAAAAGAAAATTTGAAAGCTTTCAGATTTTAAATTACCTGTCTTTTTAACGTTTTGTGTATTATCTTTATTTATTAAATATCGTGTTTTCGCACTTAAACTGCATAAAATTTATCAACAGCAATATCAGAAAATATTAAAAAGCAATAAAATAGCATATCCTTAGAATTTACGATACACAGTCTTTCGTGCTGGGGATAGAAGTTTTTTTTCCCGTACAGTGTTGCCATTGCTGGCTTTGAAATTATTGAATTTGTTAATCAAAAATTCGTTAACGTTTCCCAAGATTTGAAATAGATAATAAACAAATTCAAAATTCTGGCTTCCAAGTGCCCATGTTTGGTTGGAGAACTATGTTATTCAAAATTTGATAGCTCTAGATAGCATTGTTTTATCACAATGCGGGAATAATTCATGCAGATTTTTCATTATTTAGTTTCGTTAAATATAATACATGACGATAATATTTGGTGGCAACAGTTTGAAAAGTGAACAAACACAGAAAGTGAAACGACGCAAAATGCCTATTTGAGACTAATAGCTCTTTGGGTCTGACGCCCCTTTGGGCTAATAAACGTAAATTTACTGTAAAGTCTGCAACAATTAATTAAAAAATAAAAACAAACACATTACATTAAAAAACACCAAAAACTGTGCAACTCCTTTTTGGCATTTAGGGGAATATTAAAAAACAACTGAAAAAAGACATTGAGGGAGGGAGGGAAGTCGAAATTTTTGTTTTGACAGGATGCGTAAGATACATCATGTTAATGGCCTAAGTTTTGGATATAGAGAGTTATATTTCATATTCGATATTTCGTATTGTAAGAAGTTAAATGAAAGCGAAATTAAAAGTTCTAAATTAATCTGAGTAAAAACATTTTTCGGAAGACTATTGAGAAATAAAATAGTGATGTCAGTGTAAGTGAATAAGTCTTTATATGTCCTTTGACATTTAGTTTTGAAATCAAAAATTAACTGATGAACACAGTTATAGACACTTCCAAAGCTTATTCCCTAAATCATATTTTTCTATTATATGCTAATTTCCACCCTTCTGAGCATATCGGAGATCGACACAGTGAAAATATTTTGAGTAATGTAGTCTAATGGTAATCGAAATGATGTACGATAATATAACACGAATGATCATCAAAATATCGTAAGCAATTCTAAAGTCGTTAGATCTTCTCATTAGTGCAGAAAGCATATGCTTGAAATATCGGTCATTGCATTTAAACGAAACTTATAAGAAGTTCCCTATACTTTTTTTAATATAATTATGCATCTACAAATATATGCGTACATATGTATAATCTACACAAAAAAATGGGATAGTTCTATATCTCCTGTTTTCTGCTGGGCCGATCGACGAAATTTAACTTGAATTTTTCACGTCTCGAAAGCGCGACTTAGGATATACATATTTATGAATAGCTGTTTTTTAATTCAACTTACTTGATTCCTTCTCTTACACTTTGAAATTTAGGTTCAGTACAAATAAAATTCGCAGATATTTTCTGATTTATTTTTAGAATTTGTATTTTTAGTAATTTTATAAAATTTTCGAGAAAATTTTTAATTATAATTTATAAATTTTTTATCATAAACTTAAAGAATATATATATGTAAGCATATCTGCAAACATTAGAGTTTTTATTTAATTTTTTATCAGATGTACATTAATTTACATATTGGCGCGATTTTAAACTTGGCAACTTTGTTTTAAGCAGTAATAACATCAAACGTGGATAAAAAGAAATATATTTGAAAGAACTAGCGATGGCCCCTTTTTTCCTCTCGTGCTTAATGAAAAAGGAAGGAAAATAGGTTACCATAAATTAAGAATTTTATGACATGAAAACGCAGTTTTCTCAATCGGCCCTGTAGAACGATAAATATAGTACTGTACTTTTTTTAAGAGTGTGCATCTAGTATCGCTTTATTGAAAATTCAGTCTGCAAAGCAATATCGCACTCTCTGTGCGTGTTCTCCTAGTGTGAGTGGTGTTAGTAGATAGAAAAAGATCCTCTATTTCCAGATTTCATCGAGAAACTATAGTTTAAAGAAGGGAAATTATATAGCTGCTTAATGCAATCTGTATATCATTATTTACCTATTAAGAACTTAGTTAATTGTATTATAATATGTATCATTATTTATCATAGCATATGACTTGTGCTGAATTAATATATGAATATTGTAAACATGTAAATATAATTTGTATTGTATCTGATATCAATGCAGATGTTTGCCAGGCCATTGCATCCATTCAGAGAGTAAATTGAAAGTTATTTCAAAATTAATTATTATCCATTTTTTCTATTAGCACGTTCCGCTAGCTAACTGGAAGATCCGTCGTTCGATTCTCGTCGAGGCCTCACTTGGTTTTTCATGCTTCCTGATTAGAAATCTGTAATTGTGTCTACAAATTCCCATTAATGATAAATATTTCTTGTCATTTTTTTTTTCTGTTTATGCAATTCGGTTTTTATTTTATTAAATTTTTAACTGATATTCATCATAAAGTTGATGATGAGTCCTGAATAATAATAATTCCTTATATAGTTATTGTAGTAAAGAAGTTGAAATGGGCAAATTTTTCTGAATTCCAGAAAATAGTTTTAGTTAATTTATATTTTCGTTTTTAGAATTGAATGAATTAGTTCTAGGTTAATGTTTATGAAACAATACCAAAAATGCTCGACCATTTTCTCATTTGTTATTAAGTGACAACATTAAACCTTTTTTTACCACTGGTTTCAAATTAAAATAGTTCAGTGAGTTTCTGGAGACTAATGAGTTATCTCTCTTTTTCAGCGCAAATCATTATTTACTTCTTTTTTCTCAAAAACGCTGATAGACACTGTTAGTTTTTTAGAAGAAGAAACATGAAAAATCAGCTGTTTCATCGGCGGGATTCGAACCATCAGTCTTTCACTCGCTATAGTCTGTTACATTGGAAAAAGCATTTCAAGGCAAGTCTTTCAGTTTTGCTTGCTTAGTAACCACTGCTGGTAACTACTACTGAGAAAGATGGTCACGTCCTTTAATTTTCTAAAATCCCCTTATATGTTGTGTGCAATATTGAGAGCATATGTTACCATAGTAAACGAGGGAGGGTTGATACGACCTTCTTATTTGAAAGTAACAAACTATAGCTGCACGTGATAACCACAAACAGCACGTAAACGGAGAAATGCGATAATTTCTTACACGTTACGATCATAAATGCAATAAGATCTTGAAGTGCCGAGTAGCAGACGTGATAAGCACGCGTGAAGAAGTAAGATAATTCTTTCCTTGTTTTAAAATAAATTTTAGTCTATTTGTAGCATTCATTATTTTAATTAACCAAATTATTTTTAGTTTGAACTTTCCTATCGATATCTCAAAGTTTCAGTTGCTGCCCGAATTTAGCGCGAGCGAGATATTTATGCAAATCGCATATATCTGTTAGCAGTTAAAAGGCAGGAGTTAACGAGGGAAAAGACAGAGCCTTGGATTTATCGCCGTAAGGCTGTGCGCGCAAAGATTTCCTCTGTCTACTGAAAGTTCGCCTTCATAGGCATTTGCAATTTCCAGTGTTTGCTAGTGAAATTCGCATTATTGCATTTCACTAAGAGTTAAGCTTCCCTCGCCGTCCTACTTAAGCTAAGTTAGGGAATTGAATTTGTTAACACACTTTATTTTCATATTATTTTAGTTCAGCCCAAGTAGTGGCTTACTCTCAATTTGAAGAGTTGTAATTATTTGAATTAAAGGGTCACTTTTAAACCCTCCTTCTGACTTTGTAGTTCTTCAACACTAAAGGACATAGCCTAGATTTGCTCACTGTCCTCCACATAGGGTTTCCCAGCTTATGCTCACGAAGAAAGTCAAGAGATTGTAGGAGAAACCTTATATATTCATTCTCACTTTTTTTGACCCATGCACCACCTTCCCCATTACTAAACTACATACCCCGTCTTTTCCAACACTCTAAAAATAAATATACATTAATTTCAATTTGCTTTATAAATTAAACAAGAAAACGTATAGGAAATGTTGATAAATTCCAAAACTTGAATAAAAGTAATTTTTTATATTCATAGACTTAATATTAACAGGTAAGTAAGTATAGAAAATGCTGATAAATTCCAAAACTTAAATAAAAGTAGATTTTATATTCATAGACTAAATATTAGAAGTAAGTAAAAGGCTGTCCCACTCCCCCACCGCGAAACTAGGAAGAATTTTTGTCATGAGACAAATTTATTTCGTTTCAATATCCCTACAACTCTTCGTGACATCTAAGGATCTTCTTTTTCTATATTATTCTATGATACAAAAGTTAGTTAAACAACGAAAAGAACTTTTTCTTTGTCACGTGATGTTTGCTCCTTGCATAAATATGCGCGAGTTATTAACACGTGTAGAATTATGACATTTGTAATAAGATACTGGCAACGCTTCTATATTGGCCGCTTTCTTGGAAATCATAGCATCCAGTTCCGTTTCAGCTTTGCCTTTACTTTTCTTAAAAAAGCGCTTTACAACAAAAGCGTTTATAAAAGCTAAGTTTCTGATTTTTTTTTCTTCTCGTTGGAACAGCTGCTTATTTCTCGGTGCTTTCTTGTTTATGAAAAAAACAAATGGTATGTGTTTCCTTTCGAATTAAAGCTACCGTCCTCAGCAAAAATGCTCAAAATTCCTACAGCTCTAAAACG
This sequence comes from Stegodyphus mimosarum, assembly GCA_000611955.2. NCBI lineage: Eukaryota > Metazoa > Arthropoda > Arachnida > Araneae > Eresidae > Stegodyphus > Stegodyphus mimosarum. The sequence goes on from KK112876.1 coordinate 29,229, forward strand.
TGTCATATTACATTTTCGTTTTTTTTTTTTTTTAACATTCCTCTTTTGGCTAGTAATTGTATTTTTGTTGAAGATATGCTACATTTTTTTTTACTCCCGTATGGAAATCTCTTTAAAACATGATTTAAAACTTGTATTTTTTATCTTAAAAGTCATTTTTTATACATTGTTAAAATACCTCATCATTTTACAATTACTTTGCTACAAAAACTGCCTTGAGATGACTTAAAACGCTTTAGAACAGCCAAAAAAATCATTTCATAGTTTTAATTTTAGTATCAACTTCTTATTTTTTTAATAATATGCGCGTGTCTTCTAAAAAAGAATTTGTTTGTTATATTCATTTTCGCGTAATTTGAGGCAAAATGAAGTATATCTTATCGGAACAGGTGGTTAAAAGTATAAAAATAGTTTCATTTTCGAAGTAATTACGAATAAATTTAATAAAAAATTTCACCATAATCTATTTAATTATTTTTAGCCCAAAGGGCGTTAGCTCAGAGAGGCTGTTAATTTCGTTTTGCATTTTGCGTTGGTCCACTATAAATGTCCGTTTACTTTTCAAATTGTTGCCACCAAATATTAGAGCCCTCTGTAATATTTAAAGAAACTTAATAATGAAGAATCTGCATAAATGTATATATGTTTCTCGCATTGCGATAAAACAATGGTACCTAGACCGATCAAATTTTGAATAATGTAATCTTCCACTGAATATGGGCATCTGGAAGCCCAAATTTGGAGTGTGAAATTCGTTTTATTATCGATTTCATATTTTGTAACACTTTAACAAATTGTTGATTAACAAACTCAGCGATTTCAAAGCACGCAATTGCAATACTGTACGGGGGTAAAAAAACATTTTTATCTCCAGCACGCGAGACTGTATCGGAAATTCTAAAGATATGATCCTTTTAAAATTATTTTGCAATATTGCCGTTGAAATGAGTTTAAGTGCGACGAACATCATATATAATAAATAAAGCTGCACACAAAACTTTAAGAAAAAGCCCCTTTGGGCGTAATGTACAATCTAAAAGCTTTCAGATTTTTTTTTAGTCCAAAAGGGCAAATAATTTCGTTTTGCCATTTTGCTCTGGTTCACTATAAATCTCGGTTCACTTTTCAAATTGTTGCCATCACCAAATATTAGAACCCTGCATTATATTTAAAGAAATTAAGTAATGAAGAATCTGCATAAATGTATATATGTTTCTTGCATTGTGATAAAACAACGGTACCTAGAGCCATCGAATTTTGAATAACATACGTTTCCAGCCGAATATGGGCATCTGGAAGCCCAAATTTTGAATTTGAATTTGTTAATTATCTATTTCATATTTTGTAAATCTTTAACGAATTTTTGATTAATAAACTCAACGATTTCAAAGCTAGTGATGGCAACACTGTACAGAAAAGAAAAAACATTTTTGTCTCCAACGAGCGAGACTATTATCAGAAATTCTAAAGATATGCTTGTTTTGAAATTATTTTTCGATATTGCTCTTGAACTGAATTTTATGGTTTAAGTGCGAAGTGTTATGTAGCGATTTTTAGTTAGTTTGGAATTATGGATTAATGTGTGGTTAATTGCAGTTTATTTGTTAATTAATTATTGAGTGAGTCAAATTATATGCACTAATTTATGCTTATTCTAAATTTTCCTTCACGAGTCGTATTGCTTACGTTATTGAATCAATTATTTTTATGCGAGTTAAACAGAGTTCTCATTCGTACGTTACGCGTTCGATAGTAATAGCTTTCGGGAAAAGGAGACAATGGGAAATCGGTTGCTTTCTGCGTAATATTTGAAATTTAAAAATACTTCCTTTTTATTCACATGGATGAAATTTATACCTCTTAGAGAGAAAAAATTTAGCCTTCTTATGAATCTACTTTCATGACTGTACGTCGCCCCGTTGGAGAATTATGCCCATTTAATTGCTAAAACTGTTGAATTTCATGTCTAAAAAATTATTCTGATGAAAGGGTCCTTTTCGAACACGTTTCGTCCAAGGTCATGTACTGCGTCCGGTTGGGAGGTAGGGTTTGTACATTCTTTCCCTCACCCCTCTTTGGTTGGCGAAGGGGGTGGCGAGGGTGGAATTTTTTTTGGTGTGTAGAAGGAAAAACTAAGTTTTCGCAGCACTGTTTTGTGTTTGGCGAGATTTGCATACTAATTCACCAAATTTGGTGATTTTCGAAAATTCTGGATTCTGGACGATTAAAATCGGCATGCAAGGCCATTCTCAGCCCTTTTTGCCTCGGATTTGCAGCTGTAAGAAGCACGCGTTTTGTTTCTTCCTCTGGAAGAGCCGATGTTGACCCAGGGTGTCCGGTAGTGGACATGTTTACGTCCTGCCCTGAATAAAAAAGGTTCCTGGCTCCATTTGAGAGGGAGATGAGGAATAAGATAAAGATGTACATCTAAAAGGATCATTTGAACACCTGCTCCTCCGCACCTTACCATCCCGGTGTAGGAGTCTAGAATGTTGTTTTTTCACATCGAATCAATGCGTTAACCCCATAGTGGATGCAACTTGAATCCAGCTTTGTCCGGCTTCTTCCTGATCGGTCACTCAGATCCGAGTACTACCATCAACTCGCCAGGATGAGCCTGGACGGAAAAGGGAGGTACCTTTAGGAGATTTATCATGTTGCACAAATGCACTTTACCATCTTCATATTGTCTGACCCAAGTGTCCAGATGTCTCCTCGGAGTCCCTCGTTCAACATCTGCTAAGGATTGGTCGTCAGGAGAGCCTTGTTTAACACCTGCTATGGATTGGTCTTCCGGAGAAAAATCTATCAGATGTGTTAATGTTTAATTAAGTTTCAAAATTCTTCCCTTCAAGTGAGTTCAACCTTTTGATTGCTATTTTCACCTGAAATTTAGTACAGCTTTCAACCTAAATTCCGTGAACATGTTTCCTAAGTAATAAGGCTAATTAAAATTTTTAAGAGATTTGATTAATTGAAGAAAAATCTCCCAGCTATGATTTATTAAAGTAAGGAGTAATTATATGTATATTTAATTTCCAATTAAATTCTATTTAACTTTTAGTCAAAAGTTTTTCTGCTGGATCTTAAATCCAGGCTGTTTAATTAAGCAACTGCTGCACTATTACTCTATTTAGGACCTTTTAACTTTAACTTGGATTGTAATTAAAATTTATATATAATGAATTAAGACAAGAGAGGATATTAAATTTGTTAACCTATCTAAATTTTACCTTTTTACTTTAAGTTGTTACTACTTTTGGTTGAGAATTAATTTTTAAATTAAGTAACTTTTGCAAGTTAAGGAACAAATAAAAATTTAAATTCTACTTTACCTTTAATTGAGTAATTGAACGTAGGAATAAATGTAGTCATTCTTCTCCAACGGGTCTACTTGAATATGTAAAATTTTCTAACTGCCTAAGGGATTGCTAAATTGATGTATGTAATTTTTACCTGAGTAAATTAAGAAATTTCTTTGAACTAAGTAATCTCTATCATATAAGACACCATGCTCGGTGATTCATAAAATTTCGTGTGTATTTTGATGCTGGCCAGCAGAGTTTGATAACTGCATATGAAAAGTTAATATTAATTTTTACGGTGTAATTTTTTTGATTAATTTCATCTCGGTGCATATTTGAAAATAGCAATATATATTAAAAATTCTAAATGCATTAGTTTAAATAGTTGTCACCCTGGTACCATAGATCTAGAAATTAAGTTGTAAGATTGCGTGTCTTCTTTATAATGCTGAAATAAATATCCTTGTATATATATATATATATATATATATATTTGA
>KK112876.1:41219-66684 GCA_000611955.2 Stegodyphus mimosarum
GTGTCCAGCAACAGAAAAGTGGACAACAAGATCTTCTGCAGGTGTGACGGGACTCTCGTACACAAAGCTTTTAATACGGCCAGAAGAAATCCAAGCAGGTTAAATCAGGAGAACGCGTTGACCAGGAAACTGTTCCGCCCCATCCTATCCAATGTTGGCCGTAGACAGCGTCTAGGTGATTCCTGAAGTGTGGTGAAACCACATTCCTCTGCGAACAGCTGAAGGAACATAGACCAACAGTTCAAGTAAGACCTCCTGTAGGAAGATGTTGCACGTGTAGCCAGTTAAACAACTAGGTAGAATGTACGGTGTTATTGTGTACAATGCCTGTCCAAACATTAATAGGAAATCTTTCTTTGTACGCATGTGTTACTGTGCCATGTGGGTAATCATGAGCCTACAGGGGAGAATTATGGATATTAAATATATCCGACTGCGTATAGGTAGTTTCATCAGCGAGTGAAGCATCTACAGGGTACGTTTGATTGCCTGCAGTGTCCTGTATGTACCAACGGGCAAAGTTGAGACGTGGAAGATAATCGTCAGGGGTCATTGCTTGCACTCTTTGTAAACGATACGGATGCATTCCTTCTTCATGAAAGTCTCAAAACAATTGCATGGCTCACACCCATCGCACCTTCTACAGCTCTTGAGCTTGAAGAAGGATTATCTCCTACTGTGTTTAGTATTCTTTCTTCCACTTCAGAAATTCTGCGATATCTGCCAATGCCGGTATAATGCTTGGAAGCGTAAAATGATCCACTCGTGCTTAACTCCCTATGAAAACGCTCGAATGTTCTGCGATCCGGCCGATTCCTATCCGGGAATTCTCTCTGTACATCCTTGAGCAGCTAATCCATTTCCTTGTGCAACCCCATACATGAAATGCATGTCAGCAAGCTCTGCACTGGTGTAAACATTGGTATAACGACGCATGCTTCTCGAGATCAGTGAGGGAAATGAATACCTTGATACTTTGAGTGGTATACTAGTGTTCAGCAGAGAGAACTTTTCCTGCTCTTACCAGTTCACTGAAGGAGTCTTGAGTCCTTTTTAAATGGCCTAACTTTTGAAGAAAACCAGAAGGAAATTCTTCATCGAAATGAAGAATACTTTGATACTTTAATACATAAGTAATTATATAGGGGTTCTACTCTAGGGTAGCGCTTTTATATGCCGCATTCATCAGCACTCTCTGACGGCGCAAAGCGGCATTACCGCACACACATTCCTATACGTCCCCTCTGCCTGCCTTTTATATTTTTGACTTATAGTTTTGGACCACCCTGTACTTAAACGGGTGTTTCTGTTTTCCATGACTTGTTAAACGTATGTTGTGGTTTACTGGTGTTAAGCAGATGTTATTGTTTTTACAACTTACTAAGCATTTATTATTGTTTTATACTACACATTAAACAAATTTTATCGTTTTTACTTCTAACTGAATATATATTGTCATACTAGTTATTAGATGAACATTGTTTTTTACCGTTCGTTAAACAACCGCTATTGCTCTTTAAACACATGTTTTTAAGCAAATTTACTATTCGCAAACAGATATTATTGTTTTTACTATTCATTAAACAGACGATATTTCTTTTTACTATTAACTAAGCAGACATTATTTTTTTAATAACTTAACAGATGTTATTACTTTTATTACTAACTAAGCAGTTGTTAAGATAGAATAACACACCGAACAAGTATTAATTTAGAAGTCGAATAACAAAAATTAGTGTTGCAATATAAAATTTACAAATGTAACGCTCATTTTTATTGTTTGACTTCTAAATTAAGCAGATATTGTTTTACTACTTATTAAACGAATATTATTGTTTTTTTATTGTTCATTAAGCATAGTGCTTCTTGAACAAATGTTATTAAACAGGTGTTACTGTTTCTTACGAATTATTAAGCAGATATTATTATTTTTACTGCTTATTAAGCAGGTGTTATTGCTTTTTACTACACATTCAAAAGTTATTACTCTTTTTCATTACTAATTAAGCAGATGTTATTGTTGTTTGCATTTATTCAGCAGATTTTATTGGTTTTCCCTAAACAAGGATATCATGTTGTAGAAATATTATGCTAATTTAAAGGAGGAGACATGAAACCTGAGCAGTGCCCTCACCTTGACTCGACCCTGAACCTCTCAAATACGCGCCAAGTGTGCTATCGTTACTTCCCGAGGGCATGCTGAAAGGAGGTAGAAAATACCTTATATACTCCCCTTTTAAACAGCGACTGGGGTTAGGGCACCCAATCGCTAATTCCTGATGGTGATGAATTATCCTTCACCACCTTTCGGTTCGGGCGCCACTGTAGAGTCATTAGGTTATTTTGAAGCAGGAAATATGAAAAATGAGCAATTCCCTCGCCGGGACTCAAACCTGGACCTCTCAAATACACACAGAGTGTGCTACGGTTACACCACAAAGGCGTGCTGAAAGGAGAGAGAAATACCTTAAAAAGTTAGAAATTACATCCAAGTTAGTCGCGTAATTTATCTTCGATTCATTGTCAAACATTATTTTGATGTTTCTTACGGATGGTTAAGTAGTTAAAGAACGTAAGGTATACAAGATGTTTAAAACAAAACTGCGTCACTAAAATGTATTTCTTTAACAATTGGGCATATAGCCATGATTCTAATTTTATGAATTGATCAAATAAGGATGCCATGGAATACCTTTCAGTAAGAACAAATGAAACTTCTATATTTGTGTAAATCAGCACTCTCTTTCAAATACTCAAAATCTTTGCTTCTGTGAGATTTCAGACATTTTCTGCAGAACCTTGGAAGTTCTTCGAACGGGTAACTTTATATATGGTGTTAAAATGATTAAAGTATAAAAAGAAGCATTTAAATGTATTACTAAACTACAGGTATTGTCGAAAATTTATATTAATTGTTTTTTCCTAAAGTAGCTGAGGCTTTCAGGTTATTCACTTGTGCAAGGTAACACTGATCCACAAGGACAAGAACATAAAGAAAAAGAGGACAAATTAATTGAGATTCTACTATTACTCAGGTGAATTTAGACAGAAAAGAGCTTGAATTTAAATAATGTATTGTGTAAACGCAGCTGCACCGCATAAAAAATGAAATTTTGTTCTTATTACAATAAGCTTGGATGTAATAATAATATTTTTTGCTAGCAATTCAATAAAACGTGATCTTGTACTGCGTCGTTGCACCCAAAGAAGTTAGCCAACGCCATCTATTGAATTAAAAGAGAGTTAATGTACAATTTTCAATTTAACTTTGAAGAGTTAAAAGTCAAAGTTTCTACGAGCCACTACTTGACACTCTTCGATCGTGACACGGGTTTTCATGATCTCAAGCTATTAATTTATTACTACTTTAAATGATCATTATGTATACCAAATCTGTGCGCGTTGATCTGTTTCTTTGTTTGTTTCTGGCATTGTCTCTTCTCGAACGGTGGAGAGTTAAGTTTCGAGAGAAGTACTCCCGGATTCCAAAAATTCATGGGAAGTCACTTAAACCATTCCCATCTTCGTATGACTTTAATTAGCCGAGATATTAATTAAAAACTCTGAAAACGCCAAGTTTCGTCTTCATTTTTCCGAGTGGCAACAGTCTTGCGCGCTGGAGATAAAAATCTGCTAAGTGTTGCCACCGCTCGCTTTCAAATCTCAGAGTTTATTAATAAAAAATTTTTAAGTTTTACAAAATATGAAGTAAAAATAACATTTCCAAACTTTAAACATATTATTGTTATTAGATAAATTCATATTCTGACGTTGCAGAAAGCACGCGATTGCATATGAGGTCATTGCATATCGAAAATGTTCCGTTAATATCAGCGCCCAATGTACTGACCACTACACCACGAAGGCATGCGAAGAAGGGAAAGAAATACCTTATTTGCTCCTCCTTTTAAAGGGGGACTGGGATTTGGGGGACCCAATCGCCATATCATCCGCGACCTTTTTAGTTCGGGCGCCACAGTAGAGACATTAGCTATTTTTTGAAAGCAGGAGATGTGAAAAATGAGCAATGTCCTCGCCGGGACTCGAACCACGGACCTCTCGAATACGCGTCGAGCATGCTGACTACTACACCAAGAAGGCGGGAGAAATGCCTTAAATATTGATACTGAGAAAATGTTACATTACATTAAATTTAAATCATAACATCATACGTAATAACCTGAAGTGTCCAAAGTTTTTGTTTCCTGGTTTGTCAATAAAAACAATTATTATACATCTGCTTTTCAGGTAATATATAAGGCAACCTACTAGTTGTGTGTATTTTCTGTGGATGAGATACTGCTACATCGCTTGTACCAAGAGGAAAAAGGAAGTAATTATTAGTCGTACCAGAAAAGTTTGGGTAGCACAACACTGTAACACAGAATTGCAACTTCTATAAAGTATGAGCATCAAAATCGCCAAATCAGTAATACAAAATTTTCTTGCTAACCAGGCGAATTTTTGTGAGGATGTAATTAATGGGTGTCCGCTGTAGGAGAAATATGAAACATCATTTTTCCCGTGCGAAGAACATATTTATTGATAGGTATTATTAAAACATATGAAAGGGTTTATTTCTGTATTGCACTTTTATCTAATATATTACCATTTCATAATATGGCATTCTATGAAACTAAAATGTACAACTTCGTCGAACAAAATACTCATTTATTAGTCCAAAAGGGGAAGTTTGCCCAAGAGGACTATTAATTTCGTTTCGGCATTTTGCGTTGATTCACTAAACGCGTTGTTTCACTTTTCAAATTGTTGCCACCAAACATTATCGTCCTGTATTATATTTAAAGAACTTAAATAATGAAGAATCTGCATAAATATATGTATGTGTCTCGCAGTGTGATAAAACAACGTTACCCAGAGCCATCAAAATCTGAATAACGTAATCTTCCATAGACTATGGGCATGTGGAAGCCGTAATTGGAATTTGTTTTATTATCGATTTCATATTTTATAACGCTACAAAGAATTTTTGATTACGAAACTTAAGGATTTCAAAGAGAGCTATGGCAACGTTGTACAGAAAAGACATTTTTATCTCCAGCGCCCGTGAGACTGTGTATCGAAAATTCTAAAAGATATGCTCATTTTAAAATTATTTTGTGATATTGTTTTTTAACTGAATTTTATGGTTTAAGTGCAAAGCACATGCCCATTTAATAAATAAAGGTAACACACGCAATGTTAAAAAAGCCCCTTTCGAAGTAATTTAAAATCTGAAACTTTTCAGATTTTTTTAATTTAATTAGTTAATTTAATAAGTCATGTGCTGGAAAAATGTTGTTGTCACGCCATGCTTGACATACGTCGCAGTATTTTTCTTCCCCTATATTATACTTAATCTGTATATGCTTTCTTTTGTCCAGGCAAACGAAGACGACGCTCCAGGCTTAGACTGGATGTCTGAGACAGACAGACTACTTGCAATGGAAATGTGCATCAAATTAGCAGATATCAACGGTCCTTGTAAAAGGCACGACATCCATGTTCAGTGGACCTATAGGATAGCAGAAGAATTCTATGAGCAAGTACGTATACATCTCCGAAATTTACAATTTTGCTATGACATTAGTTTCTAGTGCCTCAGCAGTTGTCCATTCATTAAACGCAGAAGTTTAGGACGCCGTATTTCAATACAAAACACTGACTTCAGAAATTTACTTACTAACAATCTGCAGCTGAACAGACGTTTATCGATGACACAAAGCTATCATCTGCTACATACAGGGCGTTTCATTTTGATGTTTAATAACTCTTAAAATAATAAAGATAGATTAAAATTAATAACTTAAATGGTTAGATAGACTCAAAAAGTTTCATGACCCTTGTCAATGAACTTCCACGTGTGCCCCCTTCGTCGCACGGGGAATATCGAGTCGATATTCAATTTCACGCCAGGTACCGGCAAGCATGTCGACATCCACAGAGGCTATCGCGGTTGTAATTCTGTCTTTTAGGTCATCCATGTTCGACACTCTCCTCCTGAAACGTTGTCCTTTACAAATCCCCAAAGGAAAAAGTTCAGCGGCGTTATATCAGGTGATCTGGGTGGCCAAGGAATTGGACCTCCTCGCCCAATCCATCTTCCTGTAAAATGGTCATTCAAAGAACTAAGAACGATGGTACCCCAATGAGGTCGTGCACCATCTTGTTGCAAAACGACATGTGGCTGAAGCTCTTCTAGTTGTGAAAATACGAAGTTTTCCAACATGTCTAAGTATACGACTGATGAGACCGTCTTTTCTGTAAAAAAGAAAGGCCCAATGACTCGGTCATGCATTAGTCCACACACATTAACCTTTGGGGAATCCCTTTTAACAATGCAATAGTTGCCAAAAACAAAAGAGAGAAAAATGCAATTAATAAGCAGACGATATTTAGAAAAGTACATATATCTAGACTGGAAGATGAAATTATCTGAAATTAACCACACGCGCAAACGATATTTACAAAAGTAAAAATATTCAAACATGAAAAGGAAAATATATATCGATTATCGATATCGGAAAATATATATAAAGATATTCCATCAATAAATGCTATAAGTTTGTTTGTATCTTCATTATTTTATGAGTTATTAAACATCAAAAGGGGTCCAGGACTTTATAAACACCCTGTACTTTTCACACGTTAAACATTATATAACGTATTTGTAAAATAAAGAGAATTAGATAAAAGAAAATATTATATTCAAAACATCAGGCGGGAAAAAGTACATTAACAACACTGTATTATATTTTTAGTACTTTTGTCTTATATTTGCAGAATGTCCGTATTTCAGTACCTGCATCAATATTGCTTCATCTGCCGCCCAAATGGTATAGTGGTTAGGGGAGCCTACTGCGGTACAGAAGGGCCCGGGTTCGAATCCCGTCTTCAAATGTATAATATCTTTGCGGCATGTGAGCACTCTCAATATAAGGTGAGCCGAAAGTCCTCTCGAGAGGTTAGTGATAAAGGAAAGAGGAGTGGGAGACACTCTGACCCGTTTCCTCCCCAGGGTGCTCTCCACCAAAACTGGGGGCGGAGCTGAGCGAAGTCGTGCTGTCATCCGTATGATGCTCAAGGCTCTTGCCAACGACAAGTGTAATCTTACTCTCCTTGCACGATAAATTTCACTTAATCATGTGACACTGTTTATCGAGTCTTTTAAACGTCGCAAATATTTAAATGTTTTCCTAAATGCTTATATTGAAAACCATCCGCAGGTAAGTAAATCACATAATTCAATTTAATGTTCTTTAATAATCAAATGTATATTAAAATATGACAAAAGATTTTTTTGTTATAAAGAACTGCAGACTTATTTCGCGTTATGAAGTAAGAACAGTGGAAAATCAATTGTTCCTTACGCGGTATTCGAACAACAGATCTTCTAGTACTAACCAGTTAATCACAAGAGGGCGCGCGGAACAATGAAATAATTTCTTGTGTTCTTCCCACACGCAGTCAACTGGAGAGAGGCACGACACTCTGTCGAGCTAGACTTGCCAATTTAGCGAGGTAAGTGTTAAATAAACTTTCCCGTGTAATCTTATTCGTTTGACAGAGCTTCGCTTTTCTTGTAGCCGTTCATGTCCTATTATACAAAATTCGTAACATTATATACCTCGTTTTTTCTTCTTGATCAAGAATGAAGGAGCCCTTGTGAGATTTTAAAATAATTATTTGATTATTCTTTTGTTTGTTTATACGTTTAAAGTTTTTTAATATTTTTTTATTAATTAGCTAGGTTAATGCAGTTTTATTGACATAAAGAAAATTTTAAAAAAAATTTTTTTAAATAATGCCGTTGTTATGCATTGTCAAATTAAAATTATTTCTATTTTCTAAACTGAAGGAATAAAGTTTCACTTTAATGATTTGTTTGTAAAGTCACTATCAAAAGCAATTTAACTTTCTATGCATTAAAAGACCGGTTTGCTATACTTTTACATATTTAAAATGTGCATTTTTTGGCGGATTGAGAGTTTCAGTACCAATTCAGTAGCACATAACTGAAACTAAAATTACATGTGAAAGTAAACATGAAGTAAACGTACATCCAATAAATGGTAAATGGGGCTGAGATTAAACCATGCGAAGTTTCCGTCTGCTAACGAGAATAAATTAACCAAACCTGAAAGAAAAAATATGATAAATTTACTTTGTATGCTTAGTGAGTAATACCGCAGCTGCCTTTGAAAACGTACTTCTCTTACAATGGCTTCAGTCAAGAAGACATAAACTCGCAGGAGCGATAATAATGGCGCAATCTAATTTTCACATGCATCCACGTGGGAGGGTGCCATCAAAAATAATCCCACGCACCTCTCGTGCTTTCTGATGTAAAGCGTGGCTGAATGTCTTTGCATTAGTGAACGTCTAAATGAGTAAAATCATTCCAGGAATTTTGAGATCCCCATTATCGACTTTATTCTCCTCCCTTTCTACTTTCTTTTTCTCTTGCCGGGATTAAATACAGCACATGTCGTCTATTCAAGGGGAAAAAAGACCATTTAGGAAGAGAAATAAATTAAGAACTTCTTGAACTTGAAGGAAAAATGATTTAGAAGGACTCTGAACCTCGTTATGTTTTGGAGTTGTGTTAATGAAGCTTGATTCTTCTCTGTTAATCAGGAAGGTTAGTTTAAAAACTAACTATTATTGTATGCTAGTGTTTCGTACAGATCTTTTTGATAACCATGACAAATAAAGATAAAGAAATTGAGGCTTCATTGAAATAAATAACAGCTCCTACAGAAAGATGAACAGCTATAAATAATCCAAAGAGAGAAAATCAGTTTTAAAGCAAATTTTCCTTAACAAGCAAATCATACTATAAACGCTAAAATCCCTCACATAACGAGTTCAATGAAATCGCACGGCTTTGGAGTGAATAACTGACCTTCTAGAGACATTACGTTTTCCGAACGAGAAATGGGAAAATTCAACTATGCCCTTGCTAGGAATCAAGGCACGGATTTTCCAGCTGCCAGCTGAACGAACTGCCACCTACAGTACGAGATCACACGTGGAGTAATGATGAAAATTTCTTACAAACTAATTATCAGTACCTCATATTGTTTTGTTTATACAACTGTTCAAAGGAGACGGTAAGAGTTTCGGTAAACTTCTAAAAAACTCACACCTAGTCTTCCAAAATGAGTGTTTTGGATATTTTCGTGAAGTCGCCAACTTGGAGTGAAATCGTTAGACATCACCAACATGGCGATGGCAATTTTGACTGAGGCCTGTCGAGTGGGGTGTAGCTGTTTTCTCTCATAATCAGGGTCCAGGTATCTAAAGCGTTGTTTAAGCCTAATATTAGTATAGAATTTTTGTCCTTATTAAATCAGATTTCGGAAGAAAACCACAGAAGCAACGATTTTCAGATTTTTAAACCTCCATAGGAGACTGTGAGTGGTGACTGGTGATGGAGGGCGGGGACATCCTGATGTCTAACATATGCAAACAGGTGTGTGTCTCACACCCTCTCCAGTCCAGAGCAGCAGTTCCTGGAGACAACAAGAGAGCCTCCTTGGGAGTTTATATATATTAAGCACAAGATCTTGCATAGCTATTGTTTTTTTACATTGGTAATAGTAGCTTTCGAAGTATACAGTGGCATTCACATAGAATTGACTAAAATACTTTGAGGTTTATTTTTCATTGTGATTGCGAGGGACATATATGTCGCTGCCCTCAAAAAAAGGTTAAATGTTTTTAGTCAGGGAAAAAGGTGCTTAAAATTAATTCTCTAAGACAGTTCTTCTTGATTAGGAAAAGGTAATCCGTCTGGTGGAAGTAATTTACATCCATAAATGTACCCAGATACGACAATACTCAAGGCAAATTAATGGAGCACAGCAATGCCTGCAATAATGTACCACAACATCTAATAATTCTCACATCTGTGCCTGCCATAATCCACACACTATCCACTATTCCACTCAACAGTGTCTGCGATAATCCACACGATATCCAGTTGATGGCCAAGAATGAACCACAGAACACTGCCTGCGAATAGTCACATCTTCGCACCTTTGCGGCATCCACCAGCAGCTGTTTTTACAAATAAAAATGTTGGTTTTCGTATAAAGTTGGAGATGACATATATCATTCTGAAATCTAATGCAGCACCCTTAACTGGTTCCATACCAGCTGCTGAAATAAACTCCTTCGTGATTCTTAACTCTTTGAAGGGCGGTGATTACCTACAGTAACCACCTTTCCTACTGAACGTCTTACTCACTCGTGTGAGTGGTTTTTAAGAATGATCTTTTCTGAAGTTCCCTTGTAGCTCACTAGATGGCAATCAAGAAACATAAGCCAATCGTTGATGCAGCAATTCGTCTTCAAGAAAATAAGCATCAGCCATCGAAGACAACATCACGACGATGCACACTCTGCAGCACCAAGCAAAAGCCTGTAAGAACAGTACGGGAATGCAGCACATGCAAAGTTGCACTCTGCTTGAAAAAGAAAACTGTTTACATGAGTACCATAGAGGCTGATTTGTAGGGATGTGTTCTGTAGGCGGTGGTTACTAACACTAACCACCAGAAGTGGTCACTTTTTTCACGCGTCATAGACAAAATACACTCACTTCCAAAAGTTAAGCACGGAGAGGAAAATGCTAATTACCGGAAGCCAATCAGAATTGAAGACATGCAATTCGCTGCAGAGGTAGATGGAAGTATGCAAATATGTTAGGTAATAGCCAATCGCGCTTTCATGTAAAGAAATATGCAAAAAAGGCAGTCTTATAAGAAGCCAGCTTTATAAGTGACAACGAACACGCAATCAGTCCCAAAACATCACCGAACATCACGCATTCCGAGGCGGAAGCATTATGGTGTGGGCAGGGATTTCATTAGGATACCACAGCGACCTGCACATCTTTAAACGGGGTTCTTTGAGTGTTGTTCGGTATCGAGATGAAGTCCTAGAACACATTGTGAGATTGTGCGCTGCGGCAGTTGGCCCTACTTTTGTTTTAATAGACGATAACGCACGTCCCCATAGAGCTGACATCATCGATGACTACCTGGAGAGGGAAGGGATTGCACGTATGGCGTGGCCAGCATATTCGTCCGACCTTAATCCCATTGAAAATCTTTGGGATGCTCTAAGCCGTGCTGTATCTTCACATTTCCTACCTCCAGCCACTCTTATTGAGCTGGAAACTGCTCTACAAGAAGAATGGCGATTGCTTAATTCTGCTGTGGTTGACCACCTAATTGAAAGCATGGTCACAAGGTGTAAACTTTGTATACAGATGAGGGAGATCACATACCTTATTAATGTCCTTTTTTTATATTTTATGCTGTTTTTTTCACTTTATGCATAATTTCGTTTAAGTCTCCAGTATGTCATTATCTGATAACTTACAAAAATTTAATATTGTTTTCATTTTTGTATCTAATTATTGATTTTGTTTTATGCATAAATATATATGCTACTTTCCTGCCGAAATTGATGTCAATCAAAGCAGTATTTGTTGATTTGTTTGCATTTTACATCTTCGTGCTTAACTTTTGGAAGTGAGTGTATATGTAAAATCTCAACTTTCTGTGTCTACTCGTTTCTGAATTATGTGAGATACATACATACATGCGTAGAGACGTCAAGGAAAAAAATCTCTCCTGAATCCATTTTATATCCATTTTGCAATTCGTTTAGAGAAAAAGAGTCTTTTATTCTGTCCCTGCACACATATGTCACGCAAAAACATCGTTAAATTGCATTCGATAGCCGTCAAAATGGATATTTTCGTTGAAATAGGATACCCGAAATTTTTCGCCATTACAATGCTTCTTTTACTTCGTACAAGGAAGTAAAAACCTAGAACATTATTTTTACACGTTAGTATCATTTTAGAAATTTAATAGTATTTTTAATAGTTGCTAGGATAATTTAAGTTAAAAAACGGTGTGTAAATCGATAAATTCTGATATAGATTTCAGAATAAATTAAATAAGTCTTAAACAGTGGTAGTAACAAATTTTTCTTCAGCTTAAAATATTTTTTTTACATTGTATTAACAGTTACTAAGCCGTGAGACGGTAAAACGCAATCAAAACGTTCTTCAATAAAACATAATAACTGCAGAACAAATTTTAATTTCGTACATGCAAACAGTGCAAGAATATTCCTTTGAGAGACTTGACAAAAATTATTTCCCATTGTGTACTATAAATTTCTGTATCTTTCAGAGTATCCTTGTTGTATTAAAACAGAAGACGGGTGGGAAAGAAAGTTGTTGCTAAGCAACGCCATTTCTTTTCCTAATCATGTTTTGTGATAAAACGAAACTCCTGTGTTTTTTCATCATTATAATTTTTTACTTTTTAATTATTGGAGAAGTTACTTTATTAAAATATCCCTAAGAAATAATACCAGGCATCATGGTTTTTAATTGCATTTAATGTCAGATGGACAAATCAGATACCATGCACAATGTTATCGTCCCTTGAAATTCGTATCATTAGGCCTCAGACGTCAAAATTACATTCTGTTTTAAAGTAACTCTTTGTTACGTCTGCGTTGGGATTTTCCATAATAGAAGGGCTTTTCATAAAATTTCCAGGGATACTGATTTCCATTTTCCAAAGTCCATCAATCACGGCGAGTTTGCAATTAGAAAAAGCTCTTTGCAAGAGACCAAAGGTCTCTTGAAAAGAGTAGTCCAGAAGTGAAACATCAGGGGACCTCGAAGGAATACGTTGAAAGTGTATATACGCAGTACCTGTAGCAGTCTTCATTTTTTTCAAAGCATGCAGTGGTACATTTTAAAGAATCACTTATTGTTTTGTTTTGATGACGTTTCATTCTTTGAAAGTTATTAAGATAAAGAAATGGAATTTCTTTTGTAAATACTGGGCGTAAATCTTTCTCTTCATATGGAGTTGATCAACAGTGAGTTGATTTTAACCCTTATTGAAACTTCCTTTGCATTGACGGAACCAGATTTGTACGTTTTCTTCCCTTAGTTTTTGTTTATAAATAGACATTTTATTATTGTAGTCATTTAATTAAACTCTTGCTTCATTAAGGGTGACATTACATTTTCCTTAATCTCTCAACAGTTTTTTTACAAGGTTCTACTAATTATTCAGCGTTGAGCCACATGCCTGGGCAAAAGCGAACGAACATAATATTTCTTAGCTTTTTTAAATTGTAAATCTTGGTTTATCATTTTATTTATTGTTGTTTTAAATTTGTTTAAATACTTTTAATTAATTTATGAGTGAGCGGAATTGTATCTTGTTACCAATAATTTAACGTTAGAAACATTAGGAACACCGTTTTTGTGTATGCATTTGGAGGTTTCTTTCCTATGTATTTCACAACTTTTTTCTTAATTATGAAATAGGAATATTTCTCTTCCGGAAATGTAAAATCTTGTCCTTGAATCCAGGGTTTGTTTACATGCAATGTTTGGAAAGAAGAATACGTTTAAAAGTACTAGGCAATATTTCTTATTTCAAGTAATAAGCGGTTGCTAGGAATATTTATTCTAAGGTAATTGATTTTTTAATTTATTTTTTATCTAAATCATTCTGAAAATGTGTGAACACCCTCTGTACTTACCCAAGGAATGTTTAAAACTAGCTGTTTCCAGTAGTGGCGCTTCAAACTCCTGATCACACCTCTACCCCAGAATAACAAAAATTTCAAAATTTATCAACTTTGAAATAACCTTGAACAAGCCGCCAAGATTGAACCATTAACTTTATGTGGCAACAGAAGCTTTATGTGGCAGCTAAATCTGAGAATTTGAATGTAATCAAGGTACCCATTGATATTCTCTGGTTCGATGGTCGTATACACCAGGGTTGGCCAACAAGTCGATAGCGATCCGCCGTTCGATCATCGCTAAGCCTATTTTGGTCGATCGCATGCAATTTTAAAAACAGAAACTGATTACATGGCATGATATATAGAGAAGCAAGTTTTCAATTATAATCAGAGCGGCATTAGCGCATTTTGTTTATAATGCACTAGAGTTGAGATATAAATGAGCATGCAACTACAGTTATTGTAGAAAGGTATTCGTGCTTTTGTTAGGTACGGAATTCTAGCAATATAGATACTTTGTTCTCTAATATAGGCCGGCATCAGCGTGAACTTTAACACACTATTTCCGACACCTCAAGTAATCCCCCGGATGGGGGAACCATGCGTACATAACCACGTAGGAATATCCTTAATTTAAGAGAAAACTGAAGATCCATCCTCTTGGATTGGCGAAGAACTCGCATCCAAGGTATTTGTAAATGAAATTTTGAAGATGATTTTTGGAAGTATGGTAACCGAAAAAATATCCAAGCAATCACCAAATGCAGAAAATATATTTATTTCTTGTTTCGGATCCACTTCCCTCTGAGAATCGGCATTTTCCCACTTGAAGTCAGCAAAGACTAAGTAACGTTCTGTGTTGATTGATACACGTGCTGAAGACTGTTTAATATTACTTTGTCAGGCTTTGCACCTAATTATGATTCCTTGGTTAAAGACCTGAAAATTCAATCTTCTCATTAAGTTGTAAGGTTTATCCTAAGTTTATTAACAGTTATTTTAAGTTTTGTATCTTTCCTATCTTATTCTAATTTCAGCTTACAATTTCCTGCCAGAATGTAAATTCAGAAACGTAGTTAATGCAAATGAGAAAGAGTACTATTTAAGTCGATACTTCATCGACTTCTAAAGACAGAGTCTGATTCCCTGATTAGCGCGCGTTTGCCTTTTGGCTAATTTCTCTTAGTTACTACGCTCGGCCATACCTTAGGCCCTTGCTTGGCTTCGTCGATTTGATTAATACTTAGAGGCCAACTAGTTAGATTTCTGATAGCTTCGGCTATACCTTTCAGATAGCTTAGTTAAGCTAGGTTAGTTTAATTTAAATTTCTTATTATTTAAGTTCAAGCCCGAGTGAAGGCTTGTGTAAAGTTTCATGTAGGAACTGATTGTAAATATACTGAAAATTAAAGAGTTGTGAACCCTCCTTAAGTCTTACGTGTTTTGTTCACACACTTGAACGATTATTCGCTTGTTAGTGTTCGTGGGTTCTAAGTTAGAACTTTAGAATTAAATAAATGAAACCCCACAACGTAAAGGTAAGAAAATATATTCTATTTTTATCTTTCTCTTTAATTTTTTGCTAATATTGTCAATCAATAAATTTGTTGCTTAAGTTTATTTGGATATCTAAATTTTATACCATAAACTGTTTGTTTTGTAATGTATAATAATAATTTAATATATTAAATATTTTACACCCTATTCGCCCTCTTTAAAATGCGCCTGTGACAACGGGTCGATCGCGATACATTTTTTAGAACAAATTAGATCTTTTGGGCACAAACGTTTACCACCTCTGGTATACACCATATGATATACTAAGATATGCTTATTGTGTCTTCGTTCTCCTGAAATTAAATTCATATTTGTTTTACGGAGCCTTTGTTTAGAACACACAGAAAAGTGGAGGTGAAGGTAAAAGGAAAGTTATCCACATAGGTTGAAAAACCAACGGTACCTAGAGGCATCAAATTTTGAATAACGTAATCCTCCACCCGAATATGAGCACCTGGAAGCTCTAATTTTGAATTTCGAACATATTTTATTATCTATAATTTTGTAAACTTTTAACGAATTTTTGATTAAAAACTCAACAATTTCCAAACGAGCAGTGATAACACTGGAATAAGACATTTTTAACTCGCGAGACTGTCTATTAGAAATTCTAAAGATATGCTGTTTTTAAATACTTTTGGCTCATAGGGTTTTCAGCTCAAATGCTTTCTCGAAACGTGAATGTGTAGGTAAATAAAAGAACCCTCCTTTGAGCATAATATAAAGTCTAAAAGCTTTCAGATTTTTTTCCTATTCATAAATGATCTATTCATTAATTACCCTTATTATTCTATTCATAAAGTAAAATTCCTAAAAACGTTTTACAAACAGAAGGTGGATCCTATCTCCTAAATATCGATGATATTAAGAGTTAGTAAATTTTCTTTGAAACATGCAGAAATTCTGAAAGAAAACACGAAAGCAGTATAAAATAACATTAAGTGTATTGAAAATTAGACGAGACCGGAAGGCTCGTTCGTTATATCCGGGGACTCGTTATAGCCGTGTTGGAATGTATTACTTTAATCTAAATGACTTTAAGTCTCTTAGCTTCTAGCTTGGGCAACAACTCTGAATATTTAATGTAAACAAACTGTGTTCCAAAGACAAATTTCTCCGTGTCATTCAGAATGCATCATGATATGTAAAAAAAATCTAAAAATTTGTTTTGATGTCAAAATCATCATTGCGCGTGGTTATGTTTTAACAACTGTTCATGACTTCTGCCAGAAGTTAAAGCTTGAGTTTATCCAGCTAGATGTTGCTTAATGATCTATATACCAACCAACGGCAGAAAACGTCAGAAAGAGACTAGCTCTAAGCAGTAAGTTCATTCAGTTTTGCAGCTCTGAAAATGCAAGCATTTGAATAAATACAACTGTCAAATTTAGACAACCTGTGTCTATGTCAGTCTAGCATAACTCTTTGTTCCAAAAATCTCGTTGAAAATGCTTTGTATTGAAAGGATTTCGGAATCTAAAAGTTCAAAGAAGTTATACTTAGCTATTATATTGTAAAACAATAAATTTTTACATTTCTCTGTACGAAATATAACTTTTTTATTCCAAGCATTTTATTTAGTGAGCATTTTATTCATATGGTTTGAGACTGTGGAAGTTTAAATCAATATTTAGTATTTAACTGAACGGGTAATTAAAGTAACAGATTTTGTTTTAAACTGTGATATGACAAAACGAGAAATATTACTCTGTAAGCAAAATAATAGTGCAACCAACATATTTATGCATTCCTCCTAAAGAAAAATTATTAAATTTTAGTTTAGGTTTTATAAAATGGTAATTAAAAGGCTTCGAGAATGGGGAAACTTAGAAAGGCGAGTATATCTGTACATAAAAGTACCGGCACATCAGTTTATAAAACTTAAAAACATTCGAATTTATTAGCACCAAATGCGTATTTGTCACGAAACTCACTTTTGGTCTACATCACATTTTTGTCCGAATTACTTTTCAAATTGTTGCCACCAAATGTATCACCGTATATTATTTAAAAGTAAAATTAAATGATTAAGTATCTGTACGCATGTATGTTTCTCAAACTGTGGGAAAATGATGGTACCTAGAGCCGCGGAATTTTTAATACACGTAGTATTCCATACAAACATACTCTCCTCTAAAACCGTATTTTTTCATGAATTTCGAATTTGTTTTTGATTTATTTTCTATTTTATACAAATTTTGCAATTTTTGATTAACAAACTCAGCTATTCCAAAGCGAAAAGTGGCAACTAAGTTCAGAATGAAACATTTTTATTTCCAGTGTGCAAGACTGTTGCCATTTGTCAAAATGTAAGATATTTATTAGCCAAAAAGGGTGTTAGCCCAGAAAGGACATTAGTCTCGAAACGGCATTTTGCCTAGAATCACTTTTCAAATTGCTGCCATCAAATATTATCGCCCTATATTATATTTAAAGAAATTAAATAATAAAGAATTTCCATTAATGTATCCATGTTTTTTCTCACTGTGAAAAAAACAACGGTTCCTAGAGGCATCAAATTTTGAATAACGTAGTCCTCCACCCGAATATGAGCACCTGGAAGCTCTAATTTTGAATTTCGAATATATTTTATTACCTATATCTATTTCATAGTTTGTAAACTTTTAACGAATTTTTGATTAAAAACTCAACGATTTCAAAACGAGCAGTGATAACACTGGAATAAGACATTTTTAACTCGCGAGACTGTCTATTAGAAATTCTAAAGATGTGCTGTTTTTAAATACTTTTAGCTCATAGGGTTTTCAGCTCAAATGCCCTCTTGAAACGTGAATGTGTATGTAAATGAAAAAACCCTCCTTTGAGCATAATATATAGTCTGAAAGCTTTCTGATTTTTTTTCTTTCAATTTTATCAGCAGACTCATCTTTTTCAAAGCAATTTGTTTGTCTGATTCAAACGAAAACTATTTATTATTTCCATGTTCCACCATGTTTCCATTCACTAACGCCTAATGCGAAGAAGGCGGGATAAATACTTTATGTACTCCGCCTTTTAAAGGGGAACTGGGGTTTGAGGAACCTAATTGCCAAATCCCGGTGGTGGAGAATCATCATCCACCACCTTTTTAGTTCGGGCGTAGAGACATTAGGTTATTTTGAAGCAGGAGAGATGAAAACTGAACAACGCCTTCGTCGGGAATTGAACCATGGACCTCTCGAATACGCGTCGAGCGTGCTGCCAGTACACCACGAAGGCGTGCGGATAAGGCGAGAGAAATACCTTATATACTTTTTAATATAATTTAATGTAATTTTAATATGATTGATTTAAATAAAAATGCATTAAGATCATGATATCTAATCAGAAATGTAGCATATTTTTTTATTAAATAACAGTACGTGGACTCATTAAAATTACTATTAATGTTTCAGTTTTTATAATAGTTAATTAAGGCGGCTGGATTTGCTAGCATCTAGTTTCTAAAGAAATAATGTAGCAAATATAAAAAACAAAATGCATCGCAACCCCAAACACTCTGTTGTCTGTGATGTTTAATAGATAAAGTTAAACAAACAAAATGTTAATAATAAAAAGAAAAAAAAAGTTTCGTAAGTCATCTTAGTAAGAAACTTGAACGTTGATATGATAAAGTGAGAAAAGGGTGAAAAATATAGAAAAAGTTGTGCAACACTGTATTAGGAGTTTTAAACGTATGCTGCTGTTAAAGATTTTTTAAAATTTTGCTGTCGAGCTGTATGTGGCGTAAGTGTGAAGAAAACGATGCTTCATAATAAAGCTACAAAGACAAAAATATTTGTTAGCAAGAGTGCGTACAATACCAGATTGGTAACCTACGATAGTCGGCAAGAACTAAAACAATTTCTGTTGTTAAAGGTTAAAATATGAATCCTTTCAAATTTACTTTCGTTTCAAACAATAGTTTTGGAAGAGAAAAAAAAATCAAAATATTTAAATTATTCAAGGGCAAACATTGTTTTTTTACAACCGTTGCTTCTTGTTATTTATGACGAAGCTCATGTAAAATAGAAAATAAATATTTTAAAGTATAGTTCAGTACTAAAACTTATTTTAGTTCGTGCAGAACCTATCGTAAAGTAAATTCAAAATCTGCTCCTGTTTAGAAAGTCAAGAATACAAAAATGACTTTAGGAAAGACCAAAATACTAAATTTTATGATACAGAATCAGTATTTTATGATCTTTCTTCTTTTAGTATCTGAACAGAAAGAATACAATCAAAATCCCTATTTTCCTTGTTCTCATCTGTACAAGCAAACTTTTATTTTTTATTGTTTCTGGCAGCGTTTGTCAATAAATTCTTATAAAACTTTTTTTCATTTTTGGTACTTTATTTGCAAACGATTGTAAACGTTATGTAAATAAATGTTTCGATTGGATGTGAATTTAGGTTATGCAATTTTAATTTCGTTATCTTGTGAATGGAATTTAAATTATAATAATTTTAATTTAAATTATCATTCATTTTCAAATATGTATTCCTATTTTTGCACTTTTAGTATAACTGATGTCCAACTTACCATTTAGTAACTGAGGCCAAGCTTGGTTTCAAACTGCTCAAAATATATTAAGTCGCTTTCATTCCGACATCCTAAATAACTCGAAATAAGTAACTGAGTGCGAAGTACAATTAAATATTGGGTACAGATGTAATATAATCCCATTTACTTTCGTGATTTCATTTGACAACGTTTTCGTAGAACCTTTTCTATTTTCCAATTCCAAATCATTTTAGACTTCCTGGAATTCCATCGAACGCGGAATCGTTTCATTTCTTTCTAAAACCCACTGATGTAAGCATCATCATCTATCAGATAATAGTTTCTTTTATTTTTATGTTATCTTTGGTATTTTTTGTTTGGGTTTTTCTTTATTTTAACAGGATGCCTTCTGTTTAGAACCGTTTTAAAAAATATCGAGAAATTTCTTCCAGAGTTTGAGAATGAAGTTGGAGAAAGGGAAGCCGATTTTAAATTATGAAGGTATAGGAAGTGGTTCCTTATGTACGTGTTATATGTATCAAGATAAGCCTCAGCTTTTGAATTTTTTAAGAGAACTTGGTTTGGTAAAATCTAAAATGCAATAAGGATATGAAATTGGCAAGGAGAAAACCTCTTTCAAGTAGCTTTGTTTAAATTTCAGTCCTAGAGACGCCAAGATTTGTGGCTCCAGAAGTCAATATATATTCTTTACTCAGTTGCACGAAGTTATTAAAATATTTTTATTTCTAACCAAGATATTTTCATATTTAATCGAGAACATTATTTTATGCCTATGTTATGTGTTTGATAGCCAAATTCCCTATTATTCTAATACAACTACATTTTGGCTATCAATTTTATGTTTTCTAATCTTTTGGGTATCAATAAGTGTTTTTTCCCTTTTGGTAGACAAATCAAGGTTAGGTTATACAAGTTCGTTCTTCCCGGCGAGAAATATTTGAACATGTGACGTCACTGACTCAGAATCTGCGCTGGAGCAACTCTTCCCTGTTCTCTTCGTGTCTTCATTTCTCCCATCTCTATAAATCAAGCGATATCATTGAACTCAAACGTAGAAAAGATGTAGGGATTTATTAAATTTTATAATAGTTATTTTTAATTTTGAAAACCCTTTCCTTTAAATTCTTGTTTCCCATTTACAACTCCTTGCCAGAATAAGTTTCCAGTATCGGGTTTTATATAAATGAGGTAGATTCACAGTCCAGAATATTTATTTGAAATTATTTGCACATCTTCTGTGAAGTATTGTAATGTATTTATTTCACTAAAGTAGTAAATATACTACTGCAGTAAAACAAACAGAGCTTCACTGAAGTCATCATTGCTTCACTACAGTCCCTGATGGCAACGGATACTTCAGGACGATAATGGAACTATACATCGTGCCAGAAGTGTTCAAAATTGGTTCGTTGAACATCAGTCTGGCTTCCAACACCTTCCCTAGCCACCGCATAGCCCGGATCTCAATCCCATAGAAAATGTGTGGGATATGGTGGAAAGTAATCACTAAGATTTGTAGTTAATTAGATCCCTCTCAGTTGAGTCAATCTGGGTCATCGAAATTAAGGACTGTGGGAAAACCAGTATTTAATGGGGAAGTTCAGTCACGTCCGTAGAAGAGTTCAGAAGTTCTCAATATAGCGTTGCTTCGTCTTTGTTTTAAGCCTATCTTACTACGTTCGGCCATAGTCTTACGGGCCTCTTGGTATTCGCAGGTGAAGTTTAATTACGGGCCAACTCGGTTAGTTATATCTGAACAGCTTCGGCTAAATTTTAGTTAGAATTACTTTAGTTTCTTATTTTCTATCGTAAGTTAAAGCCTAGGTGGCGGCTTTCCTGTAAGCCGGAGAGGGGCCAACTCTCAAATATTTCTTTAAATGAATAAAATAGTATTTTAACCGTTCCTTGGACTTTGTTTCTGCAACTGCAAAGGGCCGTTCACACTAGGATTTGTCTCAGCTAACGTGAGGCAACTGACATAGCCGACCCATCCCATCCAAACCCTGTTTTTCCCATAGCGCAGCAACTTGAAAAATCTGAACCGCACGTATAGCGGAGATAGTCGACACATGGAGCTGACTCCGTTAACTCAGATAAACCCCAGTGTGAATGGCACTTAAGAAGACCCCCGAATAGTCGCTATACTCTTCAAGGTTTTAGTTGTCAAGGACACATAATTTAACTAGAACTTCATAAAGAGCATAACCTTGTTTGTCTAGTGACCTTGGAAGAAATTTGTAAGGCGATATAGGTGTTGGAGATTTTGTTGGCAATCGAAAACTAGCAAACGTGATTATACTGCATCTGTTCCAAGCATCGAATATTTACTTTAAAACTAAGCTTATTAAATCTCTTGAATATGAAAATGAGTACTGAATTCCGAATACCTATCTGTAGCGATTTCCCTACGTAGGTTTTCTGATAATTTATGATGACGGCAGCATCATCTATCAATGAAAGTTGGTAGGGTGGTTGTTCTCTTTGGTAATCATCATTTTGCGAACTTTTTGGTTTGTAGACGAGTACTTAAGAGACTGCGTTGAAATTTGCTTACCGTATAGGCGCTTAATATGCCATGACGTTTTTGCAAATAAGTCAGATCGGTATACAAACTTCTTCTAACGCGGAATACTCAATTTCAAGAACTCATTAAAAAACTTATGTTGCCATATGGTTCTATATATATTATATTTATTTGAAAATATTTGCACATCTTCAGTGAAATATTGCAGTATATTTATAGCGTCATTAGAATTTTTGAAGAAGGAAGCACAAAAAATGAGCAATACTCTCACCGGGACTCGGACCTCTCGAATATGCGCCGAGTGTGTTGACCATTACACCACAAAGGCATGCTAAGACGGTGGGAGAAATACCTATATATACTCCGCTTTTTAAAGGGCGACTGGAGATTAGGGAACTCAGTCGCCAAATCCTGATGGTGAAGAATCATCATCCCCCACCTTTTTTAGTTCTGACGCCACTGTACAGCCATTGGGATTTTTTTAAAGCAGAAGACAAGAAAAATGTGCAATTCCCTCGCCGGGACTCGAACACTTCTTAGCACACCACGAAGGTGTGCTAAGAAGGCGGGCGAAATACCTTATATATTTACTTCACAAAAGCAGTAACAACTCTAAGATTTGCAGCTGATTAGATCCCTCTCAGTTGAGCCAATCTGCGTCATCGAAATTAAAGACTTCGGAGAAATCGCTTATTTTCGGATCCTTACTTAAAAACAATATGAAATTAATTGCCGATTTCAGGTAATTTTCAGTAGCAGATTTTTCAAACAAAGTTGTTTTCAGGACACGTTTACCGTAGTGACAAAACTGAAATGCATGTATTCGCCTTTAAAAATTATTTTACATCATGAGTAGGTAATTAAAGTGACAATTTTCATGTTCTTTTTCAGGGAGATGAAGAAGCAAACCTAGGATTACAAGTATCACCTTTCATGGACAGAAAAAATCCCCAGCTCGCCAAACTTCAAGAGTCTTTCATCAATCATTTAGTAGCTCCCCTTTGTAATGCATATGGTGAAGCAGCGCTTTTACCAGGAGTATGGGTGGAGGATTCTGATAGCGGAGAAGATGATGGTAAGCATATGTTCTTTTTGATTGTAAACCAGCAATTTGTCCACCAGCAATTTGTACGAGTGAAAAACACACAATATTTCCATAAAGTGTTGGAAACGTTCGCATGCATACTAAAAAGGGAGGAAATGTTAGTACAGGGTGATCAAAAAGTCAGTATAAATTTGAAAACTTAATAAATCACGGAATAATGTAGATAGAGAGGTAAAAATTGACACACATACTTAGAATGGCATGGGGTTTTATTAGAACCAAAAAACGTTCAAAAAATGTAAGACAGATGGCGCTGGACAGCAAAACGTCAGTGACTGCGCATGAAAATCGTGTATAAAAGGAGCTGTAATGAGAGATAGAATCAGATGCACCAGCAGTCGCAGCGTGTTGACGTTACCTGAAAAGGCGTTTTTAGTGAAGCTGTATTAGTGTATTTAGTGAAGCTTTTAGTGAAGCTGTTGCGGTGTGGGCGTTTCAAAAGATGACGATTGGTTGAGTAACCTGTTGGGGACTGATGAAGCTCATTTCACGCTCCAAGGATCTGTCAATGCCCACAACTGCAGAATT
This sequence comes from Stegodyphus mimosarum, assembly GCA_000611955.2. Taxonomy (NCBI): domain Eukaryota; kingdom Metazoa; phylum Arthropoda; class Arachnida; order Araneae; family Eresidae; genus Stegodyphus; species Stegodyphus mimosarum. The sequence goes on from KK112876.1 coordinate 65,019, forward strand.
TGGGCTACCGAAAATCCTAGAACTGTCGTGGAAACTCCATTGCACGACGAGGAAAGTCACGGTATGGGTTGGATTTACCACATCTACTGTTGTCGGGCCTTTTTTATTCGAGGAAATGCGTGATTCTGGTTTTGTAACTGCTACCGTGACAGGTGAGAGGTACGCCGATATGTTACAGAATCGTATCGTCCCAGCCTGGCTGATAAACACCTGCTGGAACGTACGATTTTTATGCAGGATGGCGCTCCACCCCATATTGCTAGACGCGTGAAAGATCTCTTGCGAACGTCGTTTGGTGATGATCGTGTGCTCAGCCGCCACTTTCGTCACGCTTGGCCTCCCAGGTCCCCAGATCTCAGTCCGTGCGATTATTGGCTTTGGGGTTACCTGAAGTCGCAAGTGTATCGTGATCGACCGACATCTCAAGGGATGCTGAAAGACAACATCCGACGCCAATGCCTCACCATAACTCCGGACATGCTTTACAGTGCTGTTCGCAACATTATTCCTCGACTACAGCTATTGTTGAGGAATGATGTTGAACATATTGAGCATTTCCTGTAAAGAACATCATCTTTGCTTTGTCTTAATTTGTAATGCTAATTATTGCTTTTCTGATTAGATTATTGCTTTTCTAATTATTGCTTTTCTAATAAAACCCCATGTCATTCTAAGTATGTGTGTCAATTTTTACCTCTCTATCTACATTATTCCGTGATTTATTAAGTTTTCAAATTTATACTGACTTTTTGATCACCCGGTATTTAAAAACTAAAGGAATCCCTCTTCATAACAAAGGATTTTATTTATCGCGGAATATTAGAAAATTATAGAATCTCAGCATAAAACAAAACTGTCTATGGCAAATATAAAAAGGGGGTTAATATAAAGGATCGCAGAGATTCCATATTATATAGCAGTTATTTTTACCCCAAGATTTATACAATTAATTACTCGTAATGTATGTTACCAGTATGTATATATGTGATACACACACTGGCCGATGAATTAGAAACCTTTGGGATTTTCATTTGAATGCGTGTTATGGATGAAGTACGCAAATTCTTTTTATGACGTGGGTTACATGTGCTTAGAATGCTAGTATAAATAAGGTGTAGGAGTGCTTTTAACGATGAATGAAGTAAAACGGCGAAAACGACAGATCTTTTACCATTTGAAAAAAGGGTTTATTGTTGATGCCCGTTTAGCATTTACCTCGATTTCGAAGACAGCAAATCTCATTGGGTTTTCAAAAGCAGCCATGTTAAAAGTTTTCAAAAGTTGAAGTCAAAACCCACAGCCCTTCTCTAAAAGACCTAACTGCGCTTCGAGCACAGTTTTTCAAGAGAGTGATTGTCGTCGTCTCCAGCGAACTGTACAGCAGAACAGGGACTCTACTGTGCTTCAACTGACACAGATCGTCAACCAAGGCTCTTCCCAACAGATTGAGGCTCGAACCATGTGCAGAAAATAGGAATGTATAGTCGGGTGCCTGTGAAAAAACCACTCATTTCTGCCCCACATGCAAGAATTCCTTTGCATAGATGTCAGGAAAGAAGATACTTTATTTCTTTTCGCCATCGACGGAACAGCTGGCCCACTGGGTTAGATGCTTTTCAGCCTGTTGGATCCCGTCGATGGAATTTTATATATATATATATATATA
>KK112876.1:66802-114721 GCA_000611955.2 Stegodyphus mimosarum
AATTAAATTCACAGCCCCGTAGTCAAATTCATTTTCCCGCTTTTTCTACACGTACAGTTATTGAATGTTCTGGAAATATTTAAAGCGAACTGGATTGGCTGACGAGGCTGACGTAATTTCTTGGAAGCTCCGCCTTTCCAGTAATTATAAAAGAACTCGCAAAGGAACATCGGGCGGGCTTTTCATTAATGTAATGATGGAATAAACATCAATTCAAAAAGCTATTAATTGTTCTTCGAAGATGTAAATTTTAACACAGCTGTTTTTCAAGAAAAATAATAAATGGATTCTTTTTGTTATCATCGTTTGTTACTTTGAGCTACGACTACATCACATCATCATGGCACATCACATATATATATATATATATAAAGAGCTTAGTAGTGTGTCCTCCTGCAACTGACCACGTTAAACGAGAAACATTGAAATAAAGACCAGAACATGGAAAGAAGGTGCATGATGAGGACTGCTGAGACTAAGGGGAACACTTATTATGGAACATGTTAGGCAGACAGTTATACAGTTACGGTACATGTTAGGCATACAGTTATATTAAAGGTATGCTATATGATCAGGTACAAATACATTACAAATTGTGGGATACGTTAAAAGAGTTCTGGACACTGGACATCTGAGGTCTAGGAACGGGTAATGTGGTCGGATGAAACACGCTACACCTTATTTTGCACTGGTGGAAGACGTCAAATTTGGCGAGAACCCCATGAAGCCATGAATCCATCTTACTCACACTGTGCAAGAGCCTGGTGGAAGTATGATATGGGGCATGTTCTGTTGGCATGGAAGTTGTGTCCTGGTGCTCTTCGAGGGTAAACAAACAGTCATGTGAAATACCTAGATGTACAGGCAGATCAAGTGCATTCTGAAATATTGCATTTCATCAGGTAACGCCTGACGGCAACGGATAGTTCATGAACGATAATACAACTATACATCGTGCCAGAAGTGTTTAAAATTGGTTCGCTGAACATCAGTCTGGCTTCCAGCACCTTCCCTGGCCACCGCTGAGCCCGGATCTTAACTTCGTAGAAAATGTGTTGGATATGGTGAAAAGACACATCCGACAGTACTCTGCTCTTCTATCTAATTTACAAGATCTGAAAAGCTATATAGCCAATGCATGGTATTCTCTGGACCTAAATGCACTACAGAAGAATGTAGACTCGATGCCCAAACGAATCAGTTATCCGTGTGAAAGGTGATCCAATAAAATATCGATTTTGGGTTTCTTTTTCATTAGCCAGTGTATGTATATGTACCAGTACCTGAATGTATATTGTTACCAGCAATACATGAAACGCTAGCATTCTGTAGAATGCCTGGAGTTTATAGGCAAAATATGAAGTATGAGAATTATTATGTACTTTCCCTAAGCATTGTATATCCTAGGTGTTTATACTAGAATGACAAATGCTATTTACGCAAAGTATGAAAAACGATCATAATAAAGCTATTGTTTAAAAGACGTGCATTCCTCAAACATACAGATGTTATTTTTAAAAAATGATGAAAGATTTCTATTAAAAAACTTTTATTCGAGATACGACAAGGAAAATGAAAGTTATACAGAAATAAAATTTGTGCCTTCTTATTGAAGAAAACAATGCATGAAAGTGAATAAAATGCATGCAAATATGGTATGAATGTATCAAATTTATAAATTAAAGTACGAATGTATAAAATGTATAGATACTTGAAATAAATCCTAGATGTATTTCATACTTGATATTCCTTACAATGCCAAATTTCCTTAGATAGGAAATATATGAAATGTTAATCGTTTCGTACATTGCCGGCCAGGTTTCGGCGTTCTTTAAAGGGCTTCAGTATTCTATAGAAGGCCAGCTTTCATACATTGCTGGTAACATATAAATATTGTAAAAAATTAATTAGAAGTAATTACTTAATTTTAAAATATACGTAATACGTCAAGCGTCGAGATATCAATATTTTGTTTCGCACTAATTTGCTGTCAAAATAAAAGAGTAATGTAAACAAAAAAAACGTTCTTTTCGTTTTGAAGGGGATTGTTTTTTGGCGGAGGGTTACTGATTAACTTTTAAGTAACCAAAAGAACTTATTTTTTACATTAAAATTACTTAAAAAGGTATATTTAGTGGCATTTTTGCTAATTATGACATAGCTTATTTCTCTTTCCTGTGTATTTTCATTGCCCTTGGTACACTGCTGTGCAAAACTTAAGCAATAATGTAAATTTTAATAAGATAGCCATGAAATTGCAGAAAAGGGGTTTTTGCTCATCAGTACAATGAACAGCAATTCAGGAGAAAGGTCATGGGTATGCAAATGTCAGAAACAAAACGCACAGACGACGTCAGCCTACGCAAAACGCGTGTGGTCGGCACGCTCAACTGAAGGCTACAATAAAAGGAAAGACGAAGACGCAATGAAAGGCATTCTCTGCAAGTGAGTTTTTCGTGAAATATGGCTAGAAGAAATCACCTGGATGACTTCACACGTGGAAAAATGATCGGAAAGCTAGAGAAGGGAGTAGTGTGACCAATATAGCTGGAGAGTTCGGAATCAACAAAAGTGTCGTTTCGCGCACTTGGAAAGCCTTTCAAACCATTGGTACACAGCTGTTAGAAAAGTTGGTGGTGGCCGCCCCAGGAAAACAACTGCAGTGGATGACCGATATATCGTTCTGCATGCGAAAAGAGCTCGAAACCAGTCAGCAAGCACCATAGTTCAGCTACTGTGTACAGCAACGGAGCGATAAGTGTTGCGCTTTACTATGTCTAGAGCCTCTTCATAAAGGTGGGCTATTCGTCCACCGTCTTGAACGCTGCATACCTTTCAAAGTTGGCTATCGGCGTCACCGTTTAGAATGGTGCAAGGAGCACAACAATTGGACATCTTATCAGTGGAGTCATGTCCTCTTTACGGATGAGAGTCGTTTTAGTGCCACAAGCGATTCTCAACTCCATTTGCTTTGGAGAGAGATCGGGACACGATTTCATCCCAGTAACTTCACGGAAAGAGACCCTTACGGTGGTCCTGGAGTTCTTTTCTGCGCAGGCATTATGCTGAACGTGCGGACAGAGCTCCACGTTTTCGACAGAGGTTCTGTAACAGAAGATCGCTATTGTCAGGAAGTGATCCTTCCCCATACGCCTCTGTTCCGAGGCGCCACTGGAGTAGACTTGCACGGCCACACCGAACTCCTGCTGTTCAGAGTCTATTGGAAAATGAAGATATTACTCGAATCGATTGGCCAGCGTACTTCCCGGATTTAAATTTCATAGAACAGGTGTTGGGGGCTTTTGGAAGACGCGTTGCGGCACGATTACATCCTCCAGGGAACACCCAACAACTGAAACAGATGCTGATTGAGGAATGGGCACTCTTACCTCAAGATCTGTTGGATAATCTGGTGCTGAGTGTGGAGATACGGTGCGAAGCAACCGTTGTAGTAAGGGGAGGGTATATTCTATACTAAGGAACATCTACTTGTTGATCTTCCTTTTGTACAGGCAATCATGTGTAATGATACTATGAGTCCAACAAATCCTTTTTTTATTTGATTTCCATTCTGTATGCAATGTATTGATTTTTGCGCAACTATGCTTTCCTCATCGTTTAAATACAAAATGCTGTCTCTCATATCTGAATTCGGCTATTGATATAGCACTCCTGTCGGAGACGCATGCCACTCCAAGTAATAGAATTAATGTATCAAACTATAAAAGTTACCGCTGTGACAGGCTCACACACAGAGGCGGAGGAGTGGCCATTTTAGTAAAGAGCTCACTTCAATCGTGCTTAATTAAAGAAGATCGGCAGAATGGTCATGAAGCCGTTACAGTCTCAGTTCTATTACCAGATTATGGAATTACGTACTTTACGGCCTTGTATAATCCGCCACACAGATACATCAAAGAGAAAATCATGGAAGAACTTCTACCTCTGGACAAACCCACCATTCTTGCAGGCGACTTAAATGCTAAAAGCAGAGAGTGGGGGTGTAGATTTTCTAATAGAAATGGAGCAGCTCTTTTAAAATACATATTAAATCATCCTGTATATTTTTATGCTCCGACGGACTATACATTTCTCCCTAGTAACCCAGGCAGGGGTGACATTTTAGATATAGTCCTATCAACCACAGACATCCCAATGTGTTTAGAAGTTCTGCAAGATCTGACATCAGACCATGTACCTGTAGTAATTACTTTGGGCACGTCACAAATATTAAATAATAAAATGAAGAAACAGACGGACTGGGAAATTTTTGATTATCTTCTATCGGAATCTGAACCATCAGAAATAAACTTACATGACACGAATGCCATCGAAATGGAAGTCCATAAGTTAACTAATGATATTAAAGATGCATATAAAAATGCAACTAAACAAGTTCCAGCGCAGCAATATGCAGGCTTACTCCCAAAATTCATAAGGGAAAAGATCAAAGAAAGAAACCGGATGAGAAAACGGTGGAATCGAACCTGGGATCCCAGGCTGAAAATCAATTTAAATAAACTCAATAGGGAAATTAAAACAGACATTATAAATTACAAACAAGAATTATGGGAGGATAAAATACTTTCCTTTAATAATACTAGAGACGGCTTCTGGTCCTTTGCAAGAAGACTTAAGTCAAAACGGACGGTAAACAAACCAATTTATTCGAATCAAGTCATAGCACTTACGGACAAGGATAAGGCAGAAGTCTTAGCGGAACATTTATCTCATCAATTTACACCCCACGAAGATCCTTGCGACATAAATTTTGTATATGAAGTCCGACACTATCTACAAAACTGGATGATAGAACAACCTGCTCCTAACAGGATAGAGCATACTAATTTACAGGAAATTAAGGATATCGTAAAACGTCTGCGCATGCGCAAGGCACCTGGCTTTGATGAGATCACAAATCTCACAATCAAATATCTACCGGACTGTATACTTCTCAGATATGTAAAAATTTTAAATAGATGTCTGGACTTGTCATATTTCCCATATATTTGGAAAAAAGCAAAGGTGATTCTGCTCCCGAAACCGGGAAAGGACTGTACGCGGGCAGAAGGTTTTAGGCCGATTAGCTTACTTCCAGGCCTTGGAAAAATTCTCGAACGGATAATATTAAAAAGAATGCAACCATATTTGGATATCTTGCCATCGGAACAATTCGGTTTTAGAGCAGGACTGTCTACAACTAAGCAGTTAGTCCGTCTCACAGAATATCTAGGTGAGGCGCTGCACATCAAACAGATTGTCGCCTTACTCATGCTGGACGTGGCGAAAGCATTCGACCGCGTCTGGCATGAGGGGCTTATTTATAAACTAATAAATTTCAACTTCAGTAGAGAGTTGGTGCATCTCATCTACTCATTTATCAGAGAAAGAACCTTCTATGTTTCCGTAGGCAGCGACACTTCAGGACATCAAAGGCTGGGCGCTGGGGTCCCCCAGGGTTCTATCTTAGGCCCGCTTCTCTATATCATATATGTGGCTGATTTCCCAAAAGACGGAATTACTACGAACCATTACCTCGGATGTTATGCGGATGACACCGCTATAGCAACTAGATCTATAAGTCCTGACTATGCAGTGAAAAAATTACAGCTACTCATGCCTGCAATAGAAAAATGGTGTGAAAAATGGAGAATATCCATTAACGCGGCAAAGTCCAAGCTTCTCATCGTTAGACGAACACGAACTAGGAAGCCAATCACGGAGAGATTGATTCTTTTTGGTACAGTGGTACCCGTCGTGAAGCATGCAACCTACTTAGGAGTTATCATAAATGAGAAACTCACATGGAAACAACATGTTAACAGTGTGAAAGGGAAAGCAATCGCTGCCTTAACTAGTCTGGTACCACTAATCGGCTCTAAATCAAATTTAGAACTTGCCAAGAAAAGGCACATTTATATCGCAATCATTAGACCAATCCTGACTTATGCCTCTCCAGCTTGGGCCACCTATATTAGGAAGGATATAGAAAAATTACAAATACTGCAAAACAAGGCCTTGCGACTTATTACGAACGCTCATTTCTATGTCAAGAATGAAACTTTGCATAAGGATCTCAGGATTGAATACCTGAATGAATATTTACACAGACTAAATAGAAATTTCTTTAAAAAGGCACTAAGATGTGAACACTTAAATAAATTCTCAGTTTTTGACTACGTAGCCCTTGAAGAAGACTACAACCTAAGACCTCTTGCGGCACATTTGACTAGAGACCTAAACTTCCCGACATAATAATTGAACTTTGCAGTTATTGCTGCAGTGTATATATGTAAATATTAACTTCATCTATTACTGTATGTTCTTAAATTTATTGAATTTGCTGTGTTTCATGTACTCTTATTTGTTATTCATTATTATTGTTTATGTATTCCTTATATTTTAATTTATTGTATTTTGCTATGTACTCATAGCACTTGCTCATGAATTATGACTTGTCAGGATATCCTCTCCATCGTTGGTCTTGGTTCCTTGCACTGCGGTGTCTGGCACCCCTGTTCTTTTCTCTACTCTCATCTTTCTTCTCTCTTGCTTCAGTTATCCTGCTTACTTTTCAGGAAAAATACATTAGGAGCACTTTGTTGCAAACTTCAGTGAGCCGGATACACCGCATCTTATGTGGTATCCCGGCGATAGATTTCCAGACTAGACTAGACATATCTGAATTTCATCTCTCTCAGATGATTTCACGCGGAGTTATGGCAAATAAAACACCTGCTGCTTAAAGTTTTGCACACCAGTGTATAATCATGATTGTGGATTAACCGTGAACGTCGATACCTGGTGGAACGTCAAATTATTATGGGGCATATTTGACATGCATCCTTGTGTTTAAAAAAATTAACTTCGGGATACTGATGAAATTTTTGTCATTAACATTTTTAAAATAAGTTGAAATTTTAAATGTTATTTTGAATCCTATTTCTATAGCAACATTGGACAACAGTGTTTTCATCACAACTTAAATATGCACATGAAAATGATGAAAGAAAAGTATGTCTAGTTACTTTTAATGCAAAATTTTACTATTTCTGCTCTTTAAGATTCCAGTCATGTAGGCATTAAATCGAAAGTAAAATATATAGCGAAAAAGAAATGAAATAAAAAGAATTGTGCGTGTGTGAAATCTGTTCTAATAAACATAAAAAAATAAGTGTTACTTAATATAATGAAAAAAATTTTTTAAATGAGATAATGAGAAAAACATATATAAATTTATTTGTGAACTTAGCTGTACAAATACCTTAGCTGTACAAATTTTTCTGAATACTTTTTCAGTTTTGTGACATATTTTGATTCTAAGTTAGTTTTATATTCTTGTGATAAAATAATAGAGCTTGGTTCTACTATGTAAAGTCTGGCAATTTTAAAACGAGGCATATTAGGTTTTTATAAGTAAACTCTGTATTGTTGTAGCAAATTTCTAAGCGAATACGTTTCGAAGTAATTTCCTCCAAAACTTCTACAGTGTTTTATAGACACATAAAATACATATAATGATGTGTGGGAAGCATTTGAATGAAGGATATAAAGGTCTCGTCACTGCTTTCTAGATGGTAGCGACATCATTAAAATAGCAAACTTTAACCCTTAGAAAACCGAAGCCTTCGCTAACCTGTATGCTTAAAATACCGAAACGCCCGTCCCCGTCCATTACACGCCCCATCTGTTTCCTACCCTCCGAGTCCATTAACGCACAAAGAGGTGTGAAGATTTCAAATGATCCTTTATACTTCCTAACAAAGAAGCTTCCATTAGCCTTTTAGGACAAGCTGTTTGCAATAAACTGATGCAATGCATTTTGGGAAACTGCACTTATGTCTAACATTTTTGAACGATGATAACCTTATAACAAAGGCCCTTATTCGTAAGGAACAAACCAAGAGCACATTTCTTGATAGTCTGGTTTTGCATAATGGATCTTTTAGAGGTGTTTTCAGAACATCCAGGTAAAATGTAACTAATAACATTTTGTTCAGTGGCCACCAATTTCTTATGCGCCATTTCTTGGCTTTTGTAGAAGACAATAAGCAATGTTTACAATTTTTATTTCAATTTATAAACTTTTTCGAAGATTGAAGCCTACTTCCTTTCGATACTTTGCTGATCTGATACGTGGTCATACCGTGTACACATCTCTTGTCGCTTACATTTATAATTCAGAAAATTTTGGCTTCTTCCTGCGACAAAAATTTAGACACCTGATCGGTTAAGAGCAACTGTCATAGGCAAGTTAATGGGCATGCAACCAGGTAATAACGCAACATGATCAGTTCCATTGGCTTTACACTACAAAGTATACCTAGGGATAAAATACTAAACTCATGTCCAATTTCTAATTGAAATACAACAATTTTACCTTTCATCTACAAAATAAAGTCTTCTTTTTCAAATTGTTTCACGTTTACTTGAAGAAGATTACAAATGAAAAATATTTGTCCCAATGATTTATGAGGTACTCTGCTATATTTCAGGTAACTTTTCAAAGCTTTAATCGTTTGTATTACCTGTAACATTTGTACAAGCTAGTGTCCAAAATCTTCAATAAATCAAAAAATAACTCTTCATAAATGGGACAACTGTCACAAAATGTTATTAATATGTATGTACTTAAAAATGAACTAAAATTATGACTTGAGAAAATCTTGTATAGCGAAACAATCTAGTGAAGTTATTTTAAACCATATTGCGGAAGTAAGATTGCTTTATTTAATCTACTTTTAAGCGATTGAAGTCATTACAATGAAAAATTGGAACGAAGCGTTATATATGCATACATTTCTAAGCAAAAATGTTAATACTATTCTGAAAAGCCAAAAAATATTAGAATCTTCTCCAAAACTTCTCTCAAGCAAAAGCGGATTAGAAATCAGATTCTAAAGATATTACTTTTGAACAGCGTAAACATTTGCTCATATAGAACCAGATTTGTCGTCAAATATAACGCGCTTTCAGTTTTTATCCTGTTTTCAAATGACTGTCAAATCTACTTTAAAGGAGAAAAAGCTGTTAAGTTTGTATTTTCGCATTTAGCTATACTCTTTTGAAAAAAAAAAAAAAGAATTAAAAAAAATATATGAAAGTTTTCAGATTTTACATTACTTCCGAAGGGGCGTTTTTTTTAACGTTTTGTGGTAACCTTTACCTATTAAATATCATGTTCTTCGCAGTTAAGCCATAAAATTCAGTTACACAGGAGTATCGCAAAATAATTTTAAAATGAGCATATGTTTAGAATTTCCAATACACAGTCTCGCGCACTGGAGGTAAAACTGTTTTTTTTTCTGTACAGTGTTGCCATTGCTCGCTTTGAAATCGTTGAGTGTTAATCAAAAAATCGTTAAAGTTTTATAAATTAAGAAATAAATAATAAAAGAAATTCCAAATTTGGGTTTACGGATGCCCATATTCGGGTGGAAACGTACGTTATTCAAAATTGCATAACAATACATTAGTTCATATGGATAGCTCTAAGTACCATCGTTTTATCACAACGCGAGAAGCATATATACATTTATGCAGATTCTTCATTATTTAACTTCTTTAAATATAATACAGGGCTCTAATATTTGGTGGCAACAGTTTCAAAAGTGAACCGACATTTAAAGTTTTCAACGCAAAATGCCAAAACAAAATTAAAAGCCCTTCTGGACTAACGCTCTTTGGACTAAAAAAAATAATAATAATGAACAATGCATCATGATGACAATGGCTGTTTTAATTGAAATTAAATATGCGTAAAGCTCATACACAGGTACTGAAATGGCCATAGGATCTATCAGTGACTAGCAATTGCATATTGAATTATTCAATCGGTAAGTGGTGAAACTCCCCTGGCATGCTTGAAAACTTGACGTGTACGGAGTGGTGAAGATTCCTAATCTCATCCTGCAGTACACTCCACCAAGTATTTCTCAGATGTCTTTCCAAATCTGCGATATTTCGACATTTTGGCCACCTACCATATCACACACATGTTCGATTGGCGAAAGGTTTGGTGACCTTGTTAGCAAAGGACGGGTATCAACAGCTCGGAGACAGTTCAGAGATATGCGATCCGTATGGGGTCTAGCATTATCCTGTTAGAAAATGACGTCTCATGAAGAGTAACGCAAACGAGCGCAGGATGTTATCGAGAAGGGCTCTTAAAGTTGCACGCAAAATGGCTAGAGTCGACCTGCTGTTGCAAGAGATAGCACACTATGTTATCACGCCAAAGTTAATGGTTATGTGCTTCTGTAAACCAAAGACTGATTGGGACCCCTGGCTAATTGGGAACCCTCGCTAATTTGGGCAAAGGCTGATTGGGACAAAGACTGATTGGGAACCCTGGCTAATTTGGGCAAAAGCTGATTGGGACAAAGACTGATTGGGAACCCTAGCTAATTTGGGCAAAGGCTGATTGGGACACTCCACGCAAGGAATGCTACAAACCTGACTCGGGATTCATATCTGAATATTATACGATGCCAGTCAACTGGCAGCCATGATCGGCTATAAAACCACTACAGACCATTCTGTCGATGTTGTTAGGTTAGAGGCAGACATCTTACGTTGCTGTAAACACAAACCTGCCTCAGCAAGGACCGTGAGATGGTGAAAGGTGCTACGGGTGATGTAGATGAGGCTATAGCCCATTAGCGGACATTGATGCCTGTAAGACAACTCGGGCCTGTCGCACAATCAATCGATCTTGCATCGCATTCGAGCACCTTCACCTTCCAGAGCCTGGATTCCACCTATAAGTACCTTGCAGCAACCCTTGTTATCAGCACTTTTGCACAGCTGTGTCCGTACGGTGCAGGTAGCGGCCTATTGCTTGATATGACCAACCCGCTTCACGTATCCCTATTGTAAGACCACTTTCCAGTTGTCCAGTTGTTTATAAAGTCTACAACAATGTTATTACGCCAATATTTGTTGTATCTCCGAGGAAAGGCAACGAGAAAAGATAAACCGTCCTCAATTGTTATCGATTATATACGATGCTAGTTGCTCAGTTTAAGCGGGCGCTAGGACCGACGTTAACACTTGGTGGCCTTGAAAGTTTATCATTTGCATATTGGTATGAAGGAATTTGCGCACGAAATTTCGAGCTGATCGGCTTACTTTTGAGGGCGCTTCGGTAACTTTTATGTGTATTTTAAGATTTTAAAACTAAAATTAGTACTGATCATGAACAAAAGATCTGGTTTAGCTTATATTCTGGAAGGAAATTGTAGAAATTATGTATTCTGCCCTTATTATCTTTTAGTAAATAGTATGAAATTAAAAGTAAGAGCAGTCTAGATCGTATGAGCGAAGCCTAAAGTGAAAGATAGCATTAATGACAAAGTACACAATTTTCCTGAAATGATAGAAATTAATCCAAATGTTACTAGAAATATTACGAATTTATGTAAAATCTACAAAAGAGTTTTAAAAATATATATTCGTTAGTAGCCTCTAATAACTTGTTCTACCTTTTTAATACCTTAAAGCTATGACAAAAATGTTAAGAAACACGAAAGATATGCATCAAAAGAACTTACACGCTATTCTTAATCTCAGTATTTTAGTCATCCCTAATTTCTTCCCTAATTTGGAAAAGATGGTCCCTATATGAACTAATGTATTGTTACAAAAATTGTATAATGTGACATGAACGGCCTTAAGAAAGTGACGCTTGTCGGAAAAGTAAGATTACAGGGGCAAGTCCATTTTAACACAATGAGATAAATGGCTGTCTTGCTAAATTGGCGAGATATCGCCAAAGTGGCTATTGTTTGGGCAACTAATTTTTAGCTCCCGATTTTGTGGCATTTTGATCCGATCTTTAAATAACTGCAATTGATTCCTATATGTAACTGTAACCGCATCCGGCATCCTGCGCTTATACGTAACTTTAACAGTATGTGCTTTCCAGTAATTTAGAGAAATGGAAGGTAATAGAGATAGGGAACTACACAAGATAGGAGACGTCGCATGAGTTCGGATTATTGAGAGATCTCAGTGCGAGCTTCGCTCCTTAGATGCGTTTTGCATTGCTTGTGTGTAACGTTAATAAGGTTTTACATTATGAAAGACCAGAACTCTCTTCCTAAAAACACGACCAAAACAAATTGTTCTTGTTGACGAAATTTCTTTCACTTTTATGTCTACCCACCTTTTTTTTATAACGATGTGGTCAGCTTTATAATAATTTACGTTTTTCATATGTGTGCGGCATATTTAGGTTATCTTCTGCTTAATTAATTAATCAGTAATTGAAACGAAAATCAAACCTGCATAAGGATGCACGCACCTTTACGAAAAAGACCGGGTTGGCAAAAGTTGTCGACGATACGTTTCGAGCAAGAAACTGATTTTCAGTTTGTGCACGCTTCCTAATGCCGCGACACCATTATTAAGATTCCTCTCTTTTCGAACAGCGGCCAACTTGCATAAGGGTGCGCTAACGTAATGCCGCGACACCGCTATGAAGCGGTTCCCTAACAACGCAGACTATATTACTCTGTTCCTTTCCGTTAAAATGCCGTGGTAAACTAAAGTTCTGCAAATCGAAATGACTCTCCCTGTGTAATGGCTATTACTAGTTAACTAGTAGAAACATTAAGTTACTGCGCGTATTTCTCGGTATGGTGATATGTACTTAATTTTTATATATTCTTTATGGATTAAAGACACGTTTAACATTGAAAACATAAAGGCCGAAAGAAATATTTGGATTAGCCTAAACCTAGGCATTTTCTATAATAAATTTCCTGTCTGATTTAATCCTGTGCATCATGATATAAAGCAGATTTCGTGAAGCAGTTTTTACTGGCCGTGCAAAACAGTGCAGACTATTTTAAACAGCTCTGTGGGGTGTTGTTTCTCAACTTATTAGGGATCCCCCAAAAAAGTTTCTTTTATCGTTTCAAGCATTAGAAAACTTCTGTCAGATGAAAATTGGATTTCCTTCAAGCAACTTACGCAAATAAATTCCTCGAGAATAATAAAGACGATTAATATGCGCTTAGTATGAAAAGAAAATAAAAAATCCAGAGCTTTACGATGATCAATAAATATTAAACTTTGTTTCCTGAAGCGTAGTTGGACTTTTTTTCCTGGAAAATCTAAAAGCTGTTAAGTAAAAGCATTTCCATCAACACGTTAGGAAGAGAGGAGAAAGCAATATCAAGCAAGACCAATGGAGCGTTAATGTGATGGGGGATTATTATTTGGATGTTGCATTGTAAAAATCCACAGTCGTCTCATGAAACATTAGAGGCAGCTTCACTGGCATAAAGAAAAGGAATTACTGAAACTGTGAAGTAAGCAAAGCAACCAAACGTAAAGCTCATTTATTTGTAGTAAATTACAGTTCCAGAATTAGCCTCAGACCTTATTTTTTATTTCAAATTTTGTTCAGTCGAATATTCCAACAAAATAATGACAAAAGAAATTATGAAAACTTTGTTCTCGGAACAAATATGACTTGCTTGCTGTAAACAGCCAATAGCTGTTAACCAAAAGTTTTCAAAAAGAATTTTATGGCCCTTATTTATACAGACTAGTGAAATTATGTGTAACATAATTATATTTTATGTGCAATTATTATTTGCATTTGTGCTAAACAAAAAATTATTAAATTAGGGTACACATTTTTTCAATAATTTTGTTGTTGCGTGCTTACGGGTTCGTAATGGATTGAATGCACAAGTCATTAAAAAGTTAATAAAATTTATTCTTTTCACAAGAAATAAAACAAAATGCTGAAATATTTCCTCAGAGAAATTCGTACAATATCACAATATCTCAAACGTTAAACAGAACTCAATTCAAAACAGAGAAACTAATTCTATCTCGCAGCGAATTCGCACAATCAATCACAGCATTAAGTAAGCAAACAGTTCGCTTAAAACAACAACAACTACGCTGAGGTGTTTTAATTCGGCTTTTATAAGCTTTTCATTTATTCGCGAGAACATTCTGGTAAAACTTATTTTCTCGATTTTTCTGGATGGCAACAGCAATAACGAGATATTTATTTATTAAATATTAAATGCACGCGCTGTTGTGTTTTTACATTTCCGACGTAGCTTTCTCTTCAAATTTGTCTGCGTTGCACTGGAAAATAAAACAATTTTAATTACTATTCTAAATAAATAGCTAAATAGATAAGAAATCCGTAACAATATGTTTATAGCAGTAGTGCAAAACCATTTGATATGTGCTTCTTTCTAACGGAAACCGAATTTTCTTACGTGTTACTTAGTAAATTCTTGAAACTATCCTATATGAAAGGTTCTTCGTCATTATTATGTTGAAATTAATGCACAATATGAGTAATCCTCTGATCTCTGAGTAGGGGACTAATAATGTATTTATTTTGCAAGTAGACTTGTTTAAATTTCCTGATTTTTAAAATAAATCGTTAATTTTTTTTGCAACATTAATTATATTAATTCTATAAAGTTAATGCTTTTCTCGCATAAATTATTAATTCTCGCAATATTTCGAACCTTTTCACTAATATTCAATTAAAATTAGGATTACTATTATTTACCTCAGCTGATTTTACACCTGTGTTCAAAATGTAAGGAAACCTGAAAGGGCTGATGTTAATTTTACCAGGGCTAATTAAAATTCTGCCACATGTAATTATATGCTAATCAACACAAAACCTTTCTTCTCCTCATGTATTTAAACACAGAATTTGCAAGCGAGATGAACTCAAGCAAATAATAAAGAGAAACATGTTTGATATTACGCCCAAAACTTGGTTAAATGCCATTTTGGAAGTCTGAACGTGCCTGCAAGAAATCAAAGTTGTGAAAGGACGAATAGACTACGAGCATATCAAAGAGTATTGGACACATCGAGAGATTTGATTATTCCTGAGCATGATTTGCTTTTTAAGCATCAGAATAGTTAGTAGTCTTGCTGATTAATATCGTCCAAGAATAACTGCAGCATCTGAAGACTGTTGTTTGTCATGAAGCGGCATGAAGGAATCATTATGCAATCTCAGGCAGCTGTCTGGGGACCACTCATAGCCACAACCATACTTATTGCTTTTCGAAGATTTCACGAATAAGATTTGATACCATAATATCCCTGCATAGTGTCCTGTTTAATGCTTAGTCCACTAAAGAGCGCTTAATTTGGTATGGTCTACAATCTCGAAGAATCACTGATTAAATACCATTTTGTAAATTTGAACGTGATGAGATTTTGTTAATTGGGCCTGACCATATTATCCCTACATAGTGTCTTTCATTTTTTACCTGAAGACCGGAAGTCGTTAATGGTATAATAGACTCAAACGCATATCAAACATTATTGGACATATCAAGAGAATTGAATATTCGTAGCAATATTTGCTTTTTAATCGTGGGAACAGTTAGTCACCTTGCTGATTAAGATCGTCCAAGAGTAACTGCAGCCACTGAAAAGACCGTATTTGTCATTGATGGTATGAAGGAACAGTTAAGCAGTCTCAAGCAACTGTCTAGGGAGTACTCACTAACCACCAGCCGCAGCAATACTTAATTCTTTTCCAAGATTTCATGAATAAAATTTTATACCATATTCCCCTGCATAGTGTTCTGCTTCATGCTTCGTCCGCTAAAGGGTGTTTAATTTGGTGTCGTCTTCAAGCTCGATGGAGTCAAGATCACTGGTTAAATGCCATTTTGCAAGTTTGAACCTGGTCAGATGTTGTTAATTGTGCCTGCAAGACATTCTTTAGATAAAGGCCAGAAGTTGTGAACGGTCGAATAGACGCAAAGCATATCGAATATTATTGTACATATGCAGAGAACTGAATATCCCTAGGAACATTTGCTTTTTAATCATGGGAGGGGTTAGTCCTCCTGCTGATTAAGATCGCCCAAAAAAACTGCAACCTCTAAAAAGACTGTTATTTGTCATTGATGACGTGAAGAAACCGTTACGCAGCTGGCTAGGGACCACTCAATAGGCCATAAACCACTAGCCGCAACCATGTTTAGAGAAGACTTCTGGAGTAAGATCTTATACCTTATTATCCCTGTATAATGTCTTGTTTCATGTTTCGCGACTAGAGAGTACTTAATCTGTTGTGGTCTTCAATCTCGATGGAGTAAAGATCACTTAGATCCGAGCACTTCTAACAAATGGATGCATGTTCAGTTTAAAGAAGGATTCTGGACGTAACATGCATCTGAAGAAGACCTGGAATACCCAACGTTTCATCACTTATTCATGACGATACTATGTGACTTTTTTGTGGCAATTTTCATGTTTGAAGGGAATCAGGAGAAATCTTGTTTTGTTTGCTTGCTATGTATGCTTTGTATGCTTGGTTTGTATGCTTGGTTGCAAGCTTTGTATGCTTGGTTGCTTGCTATAAGTTTTTGGTGTGATAGATTTCGAATATTTTTTTGTAACATCCATGCTATAATCTACCTTAAATGCAAATAAAAATTAATTATTGATATTAATTAGTTATGTATCTTGGCCTTTAATGATATGTATACTGCAATGATGATTGACGTTCTAGGGTCATTTTTCGAAGCATAAGAAATAAAGAAAATGGTATTATTAATAAAATGTTGTTCTTGCTAAATGTCGCTTCTCGTTCACTTTTTAACTTAAAATTAATTTTTAAGTAACAGTTAAGACGTAAATTTAGGGAAGTACCGAAAATTTATTTGTAACTTTATAATTCAAGGACTTATAATCTTTAAAAGTACTGATTTGTTTTTGTACAAATTTGTATTGCAGATAACACCGATCAAACAGAATCCTCAACTGTTAAATTTGTAGACGAAGAGGTAGTCGATAGCGACAGCAGCGTTCGAAGTGGTAAGATTATTTTTTATATGAATGCAATGTTTGCTAACCACAGTTAAATAAGTTAATTTTATTTTTATCTTTTATTAAACTTATAAATTTATCAAATTTTATTTGTTAATAAATTCTGTTTTAGAATTTTGAGTGTTTCTTAAATAGGAATAACCCATATGCAATAGCCATCAAACTGACATTAAAAGCTGCATAAAATACCTATCCCTCTTAATTTCCTTCAGCGTTTTTTGTCTTAACATCAAAGAGTATGGTTTAAAAATCTTTGACATATTTAAGTACCTAATTGTAAAAAGGGCACAAGCAATAGAAACACAATTCTACAAAGATCGCTAAAGTAATTTATTTTTAATACTGCCACAGATGTTTATATAAACATGATTAAAAAATTATTTTCCCTCATATTTCTCAATTACATCCAATATCACTTGGCATTAAGACGCAGCATTCTTTCATTGTGAGGAGATCGTCACATACTATCAGTACAAAGATTTTCCCTATAGATGAATTTGGTGGAATGATTTAATTTCATGGCCATGTATTCTCCAGCCATTATACTCATATGTAAATAGACCCTCTTGCAAGTAATAAGTATTGCTGAACTTACAACCCGAATAACAAACATTTGTAGACGTTTTGCAGTCGATTTTTGTAAGTACACTGAAATTGAATGTCTATCAGATATGCTTGGAGCGGCAAAAGTTTTTCATAGCGCAGTTTGGTACACATATCATTAAAAAACCTTTTTTGTTCTTGTAACAATACCTGTACATTGTTTGTACACTCTGCACAGAAAAAAAATGGAACAGTTCTATATCTCCCGTTGTACAGGGCCGATCGACGAAATTTAATTTGCATTTTTCATCTCTCGAATACGCGACTTAGGATATATGTTCAATTTATATATATAGTGTTGCTCTAACATAGGTCTAGGTATTTTGACATAAAATTTCTTTTTCTGAAATGACGCACTGACGTTTTTCTGTATTTATGTTCTACAATTCAATTCATGCCTAAATATCCTAAATATTAAATTTTATGAGAAATTTATCAAGAAATTTAAAAATTTATCTTAGCGCACTTTTTTTCAGCTTGCGTCAAGAATAATTCACTTAGTGAAATTCTTAATTTATGGTAACCTATTTTCCTTTCCTTTTCACTACGCACGAGAGTAAAAAAAGTGCATCGTGCATTCTCTAAAGTAATTTTAACCACATTCGGCGAAATTAACGCTTATAACAAATATGGCAAATTTCAAAACGCGCCAATGTATAAATTCACGTACATTTCGGGAAATTTTGAACTTTTTCAGGTATGCCTAGAAATACATCTACTTTAAGGTGATGGTAAACATTTTATAGGTTGGTATTTAAAATGTTTTCAAAAAAATTTATAAAAAGTACTAAAAACGCAAATTTAAAAATTAAATCATAAAATATCTGCGAATTTTATTTGGATTGAACCTAAATTCCGAACGCCGAAAGAAAGAATCAAATACGTTTAATAAAAAAAGAGGTATTAAAAAATATATACCAAATTCAGTTAACACTGAGGAGCTAAGAGTTAATTTTTTAGAAACTACTCATTCGATTTTTGAACTTGGCGCATTGGCATAATTTGAGTCGTAGAATCAAAAAAAGGAAAAGAAGGTATGTTGTTTTAGAAAAAGTCCGATTTTGTGTCGGAATACGTATGTTAGAACTGTCCTATATAAAAATCTAATACATATCCTAAATTGCGGTTTAAAGACGTGATAAAAGGCAAATTTTGTCAATCGACCAAATAGAACTGCTGCGCCCGCCTTTTTTGGTGCAAGGTGTACCTTTTAGTAGCAAATAGTTCAACATGTTATGAATTTTCAAACTACAAGGTATTGAGACATATACTGAGGACGGCTTAGAAAGACACTTTTCAGTAAAGACAATGTATTTTGTGCAAGCATAGGCATATGGGATGCATTTAAAGCTTTGTATTAAAAATACTTATTGATTTTAATTCCCTTTATGTGAACTGCTTTTGATGTGATAACACTTGATAAATGTGGAATGGATTGGATTGGATTTTTGTAATTTTGGCACAAAACCTGTCAAGGTTATCTGCGCCAGACACATGGTAACAGTGCAGTTAGTCATTTGTAAAATCTTCTAGTATAGGTAAAAAGTGACTAAAAACCGATTAAAATCTACAATAAAAGCTAAATTATAGTCTACCATAAAAGCCAATATCTTTTAAAAACAGAAACAGATTACGATGATGAGTTTTTCCAATTAGATTTCTTAAATCCAATTCTGAACAACTGAAGTGTCTTAGTCGAAAATAATTAAAACTCTGGCATTCTACCAAGATGTGGCGTACTGTCAGATTTGCATTACAGTTTGGGCAGCAGGGATTCTCTTCTCCTTTCAGTAGATACTCGTGAGTCAGGCGACAATGGCCAATTCTTAGTCGAGTCAAAAGAACATCTTCCCTTCTATTAGCAGTACACGGCCAATATTCAATGGAGGGTTTCACATTTCTTAGCTTATTATAGACTTTGTCATCCCATTGCCTCTGCCATTTACTAAGAATTTTGCTTTTGACAAACTTTTTTATGTCTGTTAATGGAATTTGAGAATTGTACATTGTGGTCGCAGTTTTGGCTGCAATATCCGCCAACTCGTTCCCCCTAATGGCAACGTGCCCAGGAATCCACGAATAAAGAATCTGGTACCCCCGATTTTTTAGAGTATTATTCAGCTTCAGGATTTTGGCTACAACTGGATGAGAACGATGAGCATAATTTTCCAGAGACATTAGGGCACTCATGGAGTCCGTGTAGATAATAAACTTCATGTAATGTTGTTTTGAAAGGTAAGTCAAACCCAGATGGATTGCAGTAAGCTCGGAAGTAAGCACAGAACAAGCTGGATGTAATCGGACCCCCACTATATTTTTCTCTGTGACGAAAGCGGCACCAACATGATCCTGAGATTTTGATCCGTCTGTATATAAAGGGATGTACTTCCTATATTTGCTTCTATGTTCACAAAAAATCTGCTTGTAGATGGTTTCATTAGTTTGCGATTTACCCCAGTGTCGAAAAGTGTCCAGAGAATGGATTCTCCAATCCTCCCAAGGAGGAAATCCAAACAAGTTCTCCAGCTGTACGTTTATATCGGTCAGATTATACTCCTTTATTAAATCACTCATCCGCAAGGCGAAAGAACGGACACATGATGGTCGTGCCTGATATAAACGGGAGTATGGGTCATTAAGCAATTTCGACCGCGTAGGAGTTTCGCTTTGTGATAAGACTTTGAAGTAGTGCTTGAAACAAAGATTTTCACGTCTTAACCGCAGGGAGGTCTCGTTACTTTCCACATACAAGCTTTCCACTGGAGAAGTTCTATAGGCACCAGTGCATATCCGAAGGGCCTGGTGATGTATCGGATCAAGTTTGGCTAATACCGAAGGCCTTGCCGACCCATAAATGACTGATCCATAATCAAGTTTCGAACGAATAAGCGCTCTATATATAAGAAGCATTGAGCTTCGATCAGCACCCCAAGAAGTATTTGACAGTACTTTCAGAAGATTCATAGTTTTTAAACATTTCTTTTTTAGATAGGTAATATGGGGAAGAAAGGTAAGCTTATGGTCAAATATCATTCCTAGGAATTTTATTTCCTTTTCTACAGGAATCAGCACATCTTGCAGATATAGTTCGGGATCAGGGTGAGGAATTTTCTTTCGACAGAAGTGCACACACACAGTCTTTTGGGTGGAGAACCTAAAACCATTTTCCTGTGACCATTTAATGATTCTATTGAGAGATGTCTGCAGTTTACACTCTATATCATTCAGGTCTTCCCCGTGACAACTGACTTGCAGGTCGTCAACGTACAGCATTCCATGGACTGTTGGAGGCAGTTGTTTTAAAATAGAGTTAATTTTTATACTAAACAATGTGACACTTAATACACTGCCTTGTGGAACACCCTCTTCTTGATGGAACACGTCAGATAGTGTAGGGCCTATCTTAACATGAAACTTCCGATCCTGTAGGAAATGTTTGATGAATATCGGCATGTTTCCTCGTAAACCGTTGTTATATAGGTCACGAAGGATACCGTACCTCCATGTGGTATCATAGGCTTTCTCTATATCAAAGAATATGGATATATAGTGATTTCTTCTAACGAACGCTCTACGTATACCTGTTTCTAAGAGTAGGATGTTATCGACAGTTGCACGTCCTTTTCTAAAACCATTTTGATAAGGGGAAATACAATTATTTATCTCCAAAAAATAGACCAGACGAGTATTGACCATCTTTTCAAAGAGTTTACAAAGGCAGCTAGTTAGAGCAATGGGGCGGTAACTTGACGGATTGGTAGGGTCTTTCCCCGGTTTAACAATGGGAATGACAAAAGCTGTTCTCCAGGCATTTGGAAAGACTTGTTCCTTCCATACTCTATTAAAAAGAAAGAGGATGGCTGCCAGTGACTTAGAAGGGAGGTGTTTCAACATAGAGTAGGCAATACCATCCGGACCAGGACATGAATTTTTTGTCTGCGATAAGGCTCTTTTCAATTCAAGCACAGTAAAATCCTGATTATAAGGTTCAGTATTGGGAGATTTAAAATCAATAGATTGTTTTTCGATGCATATTTTTGCAGAAAGGAATTCAGGAGGATAGTTACTGCTGTTTGAGACGGCTGAAAACGCCTGTCCAATGGCGTTGGCAATTCCTTCTCTACTAGTTACTGCTTCACCACTTATCTTTAAGATGGAAAGTGTGTGCTCTTTGTAGATACCGGACGCTTTCCGGACTCTCTCCCATACCTTCTTACTCGAAGTAGAGGAGGTAATTGAGGATACATACGAGGTCCAGGAATTCTTCTGACTCTTCCTCCGCACCTGCCGAGCTTTTGCTTTAGCCCTTTTGAATATTATAAGATTTGAACCTGTGGGATATCGCCGAAAAATGCTCCACGCTTTCCTTTGTTTTCTAATGGCATCTTGGCATTCAGGATTCCACCAAGGCCTTGGGTATTTTGGTAGTTTTACCGACGTTTTTGGGATACATATATCAGCTGCTTGAATAATTTTATCTGTAATGATCTTCACAGCCTTGTCAATGTGCACATTCTTCACTATTTCTTCAGTGAAGAGGGCATAATGTAAAAAGGATTCCCAGTCGGCTTTGTCCAACTGAAACCGTGGTGTTCTAGGGATAGAAACACTCCCATTTCCTGTAATGCTTATAATAATAGGGAAGTGATCACTATTATATGGATAATTCTCGACATTAAAGGAACAGAAAGGCAAAAGCTGTGGAGAAACAATAGCGAGGTCAATCGAATGAAAGGTCCTTGTTGGCTGATGGAAGTAAGTACTTTCTGTGCTATTGAGGATACAGAGACAGTGGTCGTGGAGAAGCTGTTCAATTTGCTTCCCTCGTCGGTTTGTGTCTTTACTACCCCACAAGGGATTGTGTCCATTGAAATCACCGATCAGAAAAAACGGAACTGGTAGTTGAACAATTAAATTTTCCAAGTCTCCTTGATCTATGCTCTCATTGGGCGGGATGTAGATACTGCAGACAGTTGTTAGTGTCCGAATGTTCAACTGCACTGCAACCGCTTGGAGGGGGGTATCCAAGGGGAGAGCACTCGAAGGGCAATTGATTGATGTAAGTAAACAGACACCACCACTTGCGCGTTCACTGAATGTCTTATCCTTTCTTATCATTGAGTACCTGCGAAGCTTTGCAAAATTACCAGGTTTGAGGAATGTCTCTTGTATCGCTATACAGACGGGTTGATGTTTATTAATAAGCTGCTTAATACCATCAATACCCTGGTAAAAGCCTCGGCAGTTCCACGAGATGAGAGTAGCCATTAGGAATGTTTATTGCTTCGATGCTGTTTCTTTGTTTTGTGAGGCAGAACATTTCTCGGGAGATCTTTGCCTCCATCTGTTTCCATCTCAGATTCAATAAAGTCAGAAAGGATCCCTTCTATAGAGCTTCGGCTTGAGCTTCTGCTTTCTGAGCTTTTAATTTTCTTTTTTGAACTCTCTGTTTCTTGTGTTTTTATTTTTGAACTTTCTGCTGTCTGTTTGGGAGGAGGTGGCAGAAAAATTTTTTCTTTGTCATTTGTTTTTGATTCAGGTGTCTTTTTCTGTGTGCTATGCGAAGTTTGTGTACTTATTGACCGATATGATTTAGTGGCTTGAGAATAGGAGATATTTGTTCTTGGCTGACCCATGCTAAATTGTTTCTTAGCTTCAGGATAGGATATTTTATTTGTAATCTTAATATGCTGTATTTCTTTCTCTTCTTTCCATTTAGAGCAGTTGCGTGAGTAAGCCGGATGATCAGCATGACAGTTTACACATTTTGGATCAGCTACACATTCCTGACTTTCGTGACCGCTTCCAGAACAGCGAGCACACGCCAAGTTTCCTCGGCATGCTGCCTTTGCATGGCCAAACCGTTGGCACTTAAAGCAGCGCAATGGGTTCGGCACGTAGGGTCTTATGGGGCAGTTTAGGTAGCCTGCCTTAATGGTTTTCGGTAGCTCTGGAGATGAGAAAGTGAGAATAACATGTTTTGTGTTGACTAGTTGCCCGTCCCTACGGACTTTTATTCGGCGTACGCCACACACGTTTTGCTCAGCTAGTTCTTTTGAAAGTTCATCCTCAGAGACTGATATCAGGTCTGTTTCCGAAATGACACCTTTTGATGTGTTCAAAGACTTATGTGGGGATACATTGATAGAATGCTCACCCATATTGGTCATTTTTAGGAGAGAGGAAGATTGTGCATCCGATGTAGTCTCGATGAGCAGCGATCCTGAACGGAGCTTTTTTATGTGTTTTGGCTCGCCTACTGAGGCCACAATATGCTTATGGATGAAGAATGGCGATAAATTTTCCAGCTGACCAGTTATAACTAAGAACTTTGGACATTTGCTTGTGCTAACTATGGTCGAAGTGCAAATTCGCTTAGCAGCTCCAGAAGTTTTCGTTTCCATATGGTTGGAAGAAGAAGTTGAAGTTTTCATATTGTAAAGAGAGAAAGATTCGGGTCCGACCGCCCCACCCACCATGGAGCCCAACAAGGGAACACAGATTCCTGTGTTAGGGCTAGCCGGGCCTATACGCAAACTGAAGCCCCCACAGTCGGCTTTCCCGAAAGCAGGAACTTCCGAAAGCTTATCCCCTAGCCACTGACCAATAGGACTAGTGACCAGCCGATTGACACTAGCGGGGACAGCTAAGTGCCTCCCGTTTTAAGTAGAAGCAGAGGCCAAAGCAGCGTGTTGGGGACAGTACCTCGCCCCTCAACTACCAGGATCCTCCTTTCCTACCCTACGGGTCACCATGAACGGCAAACGCATAGGCGGTTTTTGAAACAGAAACCAGAATAGTAGCTGCACCACACAGTGAGCCCCATCCTCCAGTAGAGGAAACCACAAAGGGAGAGAGATGGGAAGAAAGAGAGACAAGAAGAGAGGAAAAGGAAGAAAAGGAAAGGTCACTGGAGCCTCGGGATTGTGACACCCGATCACCAAGACGGTAATCTCCTGAAGGGTCTTCACCTGCTATGCTTTAGCTGGGCATTTCGGAGCGGCCTTCACGCCTAGGGTGGCCCTACCAGGAGCTATGCTCCCGACGTACTTCGCCCGCTCCGCCCAGTGACACACCCCCCGCCACGTTGAGGCAGCATAGCAGGACTTGGGGGGGAAATGTGGAATGGATCATTAGTTATTGGGAAACTTGATGGTAGCTGTTCTGCATCTGACCCTTAGCGGCCCGGAAAATGTCAAAATTCATCTAAGGTGTACAATTTGACTGTGAGAAAACACGCAAATCCTTTGTTCTCAGAATGTCGTTCACTAAAGTAGTGCCGTACTACAGGATTATTTGGTCCTTGGCTTGTTGCATGCTGATAGCAATACCGATACGATAGGAAATATTCTGAAGAGGGAAATTGTGGTTAGTCAACAGCAAAGTATTTCCTTCAGGTGGTAAAAGCAAAAGTTTCCTGTAGTAAGTCGACACTAACAGCAGCACTCGTAGTGGTAAGTTTATGCATCCTTTCCCGCATCTTCAGCTTACAGAACATATCCATGAGCAAGAACTACAATGATGTGATTTATTTCCCAAAATTTTATGACATTTTTGTATAAAACGCTATCATTACATGTATCATGCTTGTGTTAGTTTCTTATGACAGAAGAAACACAGATGAAACTTTTGCAAGAATACAGAATTTTGTCGAACAGTGGCTGAAGAAGCAATGCTTCGAATACCTTCTCAAAGTGATCGCTACGAAATTTCCACCACAACAAAAACCTGTTTGTAACTAAGTTTATTGTTTTTTTAATAAATATATAGATGAAATGTAAAATATTTCTGCATGTAATATGCATTTTTTTACAATAAAAGCAATAGTTCTTTTCTTCCGAAAATATTCACCAAACTGGGACCAAGGGGCTTGTGGTAATATGCAAGTACCTGTTACTACATATACATTAAGGATAAGGAAGGCAATTCAGATACCATCAAAAAAACATACTTTAACCAAACAATCTCGTGCTGCTGAGAATGCTGTGCACAGATTATTTATTATTTTATTTCGGAATAGATGTGAAAATTTACAATACTTTCGCCGGGAATCGAACGTCAGACTTCCCGATAGCTAGCCGGACATGCCTTCAATTATACCAGGAAGGCATTCGGTAAGAAAAGAGAAATATTTTACTAACACTCCACTCACATACACACTTCAACTACCACTTGGAGGGCCACCTGGGAGGCTGAGAACCACTCGCGAAATGCTGGAGATAACGAATTACTTTCTACCACCTTTTAGTCTGGTTGCCACTCTAAAGTCGTTATAGAATTTTTCTAAACGAAGAAATCCGCAGTTCTGTCACCTAGACTCAAACTCTGTACTTTCTGTTTGTTAGCTGGGTATGTTTGCAAATATACCATGAAGGCGCGCTATAAGAAGGGTTGTTTTGGTTTCGTTAATTAGGGCGAAAGCTATCTTCCTAAGGTAAGGGAGGCCTTCGTGGATAACTTTTTAAGGGAAACTGGCTCTTATACATGTTACACATGAGGAAAACCATAAGAACGCCCATGCAGCCAACCCGTTCGTCGAGGTTCGGTCTCGGGACGGAACTGGTAATATTCAGCGACTAACTGCTCAGCCACTGGTGGCCCGCGGTAAGGAGGGAGAAAATAGCTTAAGTTAAGCATTTCTTTTCTGTAAATTTTCTCTTTTCACAAATGAGATAACTAGCGGCAAGGTGCACAAGCATTTAGTATAGAATCCAAAAATCATTGAAAAAGTCGTTACAGTAATTATCAGCTCATTCATAGGCTCTACAGTAAAGCCTTCCACAGTATCCCTCTACAGTAAAGCCACATAAAAAACAAGCTGCAGAATTGATTTTGATATATAATTATGTTATACATTCTTGTGTTTGTCTCGTGTAGGAATATTTATGGTATGGGTAAAAAATTAAACTCGAATTGTTATTCTTTCAAAAACGTTTAATAAAAAAGATATAGAAGGAACAAAAATTCTTTAGTTAGTAGAAATTAGTTAATATTAGATAAATATGGCAATCACTGCAGTCCTTTTCCAAAACTGCATGTTTGTTATATGGTTTAGATAACGAAAATAACAAGTTTAATATCCCATTTATAATGTCCGTTTTAGATGGTGTCGGTTGTTTATTTACGATTTCTAACCGCACAGACGTTAATTTCAGGTTATGCGAAAGACAATCGTCCATTTTCGACAACATGGACTGCAAATACTCTCCCTTACGACTTCAATTCATAACGAAAGTTTTTTTAGAATTTTATTTTTTGCATTCACAGATCATACACCGGCATCTGTTAATTAGCATGCTGCTAATAGATGACCTTTACTTACGTTTCTTCAGATGAGACCATGGGACATGTAATTATAGCAGAAATCTGCAAATATACAGTAAACGTTTACCACTTTACATTGTCTTGAAGGGCCTTAAGCGGTCTTCTTTTTTCTTTTAATAATAGCTAGCAAGATAATGATGTAGGTTAAATTTGTAGTAAGATATAATGATGTAGGTAAATTAAATTCAACTTCATTATTATTATTCGTCATTAGATTTTCCTTGTTTTCTTACTTTCAAAGATTCTGACATATAAACTTTTCTTACCTGATTGTGGGACTTTTTTTGTTTTATGGGCGGGACGATCGTTATGCAGGGTGTATCAGTACAGCGGTAACAAACTTTCAGGAGGGATAGAGTGCACCTAGACGATGAGAAATCACATAGCAATGCATGGGGTGATAGTGACGACACAAAACGTAAAAAAGGAAGGACACAAACAGTGAGACAAAGCGTGTTTTATTATGTTTAGTACAGCAGAAGCCAACGAATATGAAGAAAGACAAACAACGATCGTAATTAAAGAATCGCGACCCCGGGCCATAATGCAGGCCTCATTTCTCCGGCGCATTGAAGATCTGCATCACGAATGGAAGATGCATGACGCATGGTTCGTGCATCACGGTCCGGGTTGTAATTTCGAACACCTTCTTTGATGACGATCATTATCTCTTTATGTTGCTTTTCCTTTGTTTCTGCTGTACTCCGAATAATAAACATGTTTTCTCATTCCCTTCGTGGCCTTTCTTCTTTGATTTTGTGTCGTCACTACCGAGCTAGGAATGCGTTTCCTACCATGCATCGCTATGTGATTTCCCATCGTCACCTTTCCACCTCTCTCTCCTAAAAGTTTGTTATCACCGTACTGTTACACCCTGTATACGAGTTACTGGATATAGTTCGACCGTCTCAAACGCAACCCTGGCTGGCATTCTGCCAAAACACATAGATTCGTCCAAAAGGGGCGTTATCACTTGCTGCGACGTGAAAGGTCACGTGAAAGTCTTCACTTCTCCGGAAAGAGATATGCTGGAGGGAAAAAAAGTACCTATTCTTCCACCCTATTTTGAGAATAATTTAGTCCGAATGGCGCATGCGTGTTTGCGCTCATGGTCGCGGATGAGGCGGTCGAACTATACTTATGTCCATTCCAAACCTTATTCGAATGGCACAAACTGTTTTAAACTCAATGAAATATATTCCTTAATTCAAGAACAGCCAGTGTAAGAATTTAATTTAAGAGAATATCTAGAATGTATAAGAAAACATATGGAGACTATATATTATCATTAGAATCTGTGCAATTTTGTATTATATCAGAAAGGCGAGTAATTTAAAAGCATTCAAATATGGTTAAACAAATCAGCGTTTTTTGCTTTTTAATACAAGCGTATTATCGATTTTTACCACCATTTAACATGTTTTTTATGCCGCCCTGTTCGATATGATGGTTAAAGCAGACTACACTGTACCCTGAGAAAATATGAAAGTTTATATTGGTTAAACCCTTTCTTGCCTGTGTAATATCGATGGCCCACTCTTGGTATACCTTGGAAAAGTTTGTAATTAATAAAAGGGATGAATGATTGACTGGTTTGGCTATTTCCAACGAATACTTAATGAGAAAATAGCTGGCTACTCTTTCAAAAATTGTTTATGTGTTTACGTTTCAAGTTAATTGCTGTATAATTTAATATCACATATATCATGTAATGTAAATATTATCCATGTATAAAAATATGTGTATTTCTTGGTTGTTTTAATTATAATAAACGACTTAATGCTTCCTTGATTGAGGTTCTCGCCTTATTCTTTCTAGCTGCTGCTGATGGTGGTAGACCAATCCGTAACCGAAAAGTGTGCTGCCTTCAGACCGTTCATCTGCGAGAGAATTATGAATATTGGGTTGACATTTTGAAGAAAGAACAGGCGGAAAATGAAAAATGTGAAGCGGAACGGAAGGAAGCCGAAGAGGAGGTGGAAGATGATAAGCAAGCTCCAGATGATGAGATGGAAACGATTGAAGAAGAAGGTAGTTTGCAAAGGATCTCGCCGACGGTATGAGTGACAATTGTACTAAATTTATCCTTTCATTCCAAGAAAAATGCATAGAGTAATAAGAAAAAATATAGAATATGTGTATGGATCCAAAGACTATACAGGCTATCCTAGAAAGGAGTAAATGATTTTAATTATTTAGTGTGTTCTTTTTGTTATATCTGGATCATCTTCAGAACAGCTATTTTTTTTAAGCATAAGAAATGCTGTTAGTCCCGAGGAAACTCATTTTTTGTCCGAATTTGTTTTCAAATTGTTGCCACCAGAAGTTCTGTATGTATATACGTAATGCATCTGGTATGTATGTATGCTTCTCCCACTGCAGAAAAACGACGTCGCCTACAGCCACCGAATTCTTATTTTGAATTTCGAATTTATGTGCGATTTATTTCATATTTTGCACAAATTTAACGACGTTTTGTTTATGAAACAAATTCGGCAAAATGTGAGATATTTAGCTTTCAATTTTAATTCTCAAATTCGGTTATATGAAAGCAGTGTGTTGCCACTGCCTCAAATAAAACACTTATTATCTCCATGCACCAGCGTGTTGCATTTCACCTAAATATCATACTGCATAATTCATACAAATATAATAAGGCCTGATTTTAGATACAAGTGCAGATGAAGTCAGTAAAAATATTTAAACGTTACTCATCATGCAAGAAGTATATACGAAATTAAGTTAACAAAAATTTACATGAATATGTACAATGACTGGATACAACTGATGATGATGTTTAGCTAGTTTAAAAACATCACAGTGGGGCTGGTGGTATTAATTGATCAATATTATCTCCTTGTAATAATGAGAGCATGAGAAGTGAAGCCGTATTTCAGGATATTGCATCCCTGTTTTTGCAGATGTTAGCTGCACATGCAAGACAACTAATTTTAAGAAATGTGAAAATGTTGAACATTTCTCTTCCCATTACTATGGCAACCTGTCCCTTTCTTTTACCTACAGTTGTGCGCTTAAGTCTGATCCCTTCCACCAGAAAAAATTATATAAAAAAGTATGATCTGGCAAAAGATTTAATACTAACGTTTCAGCATTTCTGAGGTTTCCTGAAATTCATCTTACTGAATTGAATGTAATAAAAAAGTTTATGCTACGGCTAAACGAGCGTTTTTTTATTTATTTATTTATTTATACGCACGTACATATTTGAGTGTATTTGGTCTAACGCCACTTTTGGCTAAAAATATTAAAAAAAAGCATATCTTTAGAATTTCCGATAGACAGTTTCGTGCGCTGGGGATAAAAAATTTTATAATCCGCACAATATGTTGCCACTGCTCGCTTTGAAATCGTTTAGTTTCTTACTCAAAAAATCATTAAAGTTTAAAAAATATGAAACAGATAATAAACTAAATTCGAAATTCAAGATTTGGGCTTCCAGGTGCCCATATTCGGTTGGAGGACTACGTTATTCAAAACTGGATGCCTCTAGTTACCGTGGTTTTTTTTCACAGTGCGAGAAACATACATATATTCATGCAAATTCTTCATCATTTAATTTCTTTAAATGTAATGCAGGGCGATAGTATTTGGTGGCAACAATTTGAAAAACTGTAGGGATTTATATTTATTTCAACTAAAGCGTTAAATTTAATTTTATGCTTACTTTCCTGTAAGCGTTCATTTCCCCTAATTGTCAATGTCAGAGTATTTAAATTTGGTAGCACGCTTGAAGTAATTTAAATTCTACCTGTAGGAGAAAAGGCTAATACCGAGTTTTAGAAGGGAAGTTAGAAAGCGTGAGCTTCTGCTTTGCATTTTATTGCTGGTTAACGTGGCGTAACACCTATTAATTTGCTGCCTCTAGAGATTGATGCTGTTTTAGAAAACAGTATATTCTGAGCCCTGTAGCGTAATTCTACTACTTGTTAATATCATCGAATTTTTAGTTTAGTTCTTGTTATTTGAGTTACCGCCCAAGTGAGGCGTAGTGTATTAGCGTCAAGTCGACGCATTGTGAATTTTAAAAGAGTGAATAAAGGGTTCTTTTACCCTTCTTCTGTGTAGTTTCTACACGTATTTCAGCTGTTATAGCAGAAGCTAGAGCAGGGTGTCCTACAAAGTGATAAAGCTGTTTATAGCGATTTGACGCAAAATGCCGTTTTGAGACTAATAGCCCTTCTGTGCTAACGCCCGTTTAGGCTAATAAGACACAATCTAGTTAATTCTCGGACGTGTGCATACCATTGAATAAAATTAAAGCTCAGCTGGTCACTGCGCAATTGCTTGATCACGTCGGGGTGCAAAATCACTTGAATAGAGATTTACGAAGTAACATTTTTAATTATGATTCCATATTGTAAATTTAATATTTTCAATATATATGTTTATGTGTTTGTTTATTTTCAGAAAGATGCTTGTTGAAGAACAAGCCTGAATGTTTACAGTTTGTAAGAAGAATTCGAGAATAGGAAGATTTAAAAAATAAATCTTCCGTCGTCTAAGAGTTGATCAATCATGAGTGCAACGGTTCCGAAAATGGGCAGAAGATGGCGCTGCCATCCCACTGTGTTCCTGTGTCTCTTCTCTCGGTGATTCATTGTGCTGTGTCTACTTAAATGTGTGGAAACGGACAAATGAACGTAGTGTTACTATCAATATCTCACTTTTTTTTTGTGAACAACGGTGCTGCCGAGTTATGGATTATCTGCTAGTGAGAATTATGTGTAAAGCACCAAGTCTTTGTACATCTGTTTGTGTACATCATAAATGTACTCTACATTGATTTCGCCTCGTGGAGAAAAAAAAATTTTTTTGTTTGTATGGAATCGTATTTATTACTCGAAAGGCAGCTTGAAAAGTTTTTAAAGAAACGTAGAGAAAGTGATATGGATATTTTTATACGGTATAAATTCGAGGCAGAATTATTATTATATATATATACATATAATAAACATATATATCTTATTGAAATGTCGAGCTTAATTTCCTCCCCCCCCTCCTTTCCCAGTGCTTCATGTCTCGATGTCGTAAGAAACATGCTCATATTGTTCGTCATGTTTCTATTCGTGTAATTTCACTTGCAATTTACATTGCATTTTCGAGATGTGATCACAAGTATCTCATATTTTAATTTTGGAAATTTTTGAGCTGTTTTTGTGTAATTTATTGAAATTTATGTTATTATTTTTGTCTTAAATAATAGTGTCAACTTAAAAGATCAAATTGTTATTTATTTTTATAAATTAGCTATATAGATATTAATTTTTTATGCTAGTTTTAGTTAGATTTTAATCAAAATTATTTAGATTGCCGAAGGTTTTACTGTACTGTAAAAATCTTTTCCAAAAACTTTCAAAGGCCTTTTTTCGTGTTTTATACAAAATTATATAGTAATTATTAGTCTAAATAAACGAGATAGCTAATTATTTACTAAATGTTGCTCTAGAGTTCCAAATTTCGCTTTCTAAATTATTAGCGATCAATTAATCAATTGATTATTTTATCGACATTATGAAAAATTTATTTTAAGGGCATAGTAAAACCATGGCTCATTGCCTTTTCATTTAGATGTTCAAATCTTCACATAACTATTAACGTTTAAATTTTTATCCTAAATTTTTCGTCCAAATATACATTCAAAGTAATGCTTTACATAATATGTTTATTAGTTTTTTCTGGACTGTCGTGACAAAAATAGCAATTACATTAATATCTTCCAAAAATTAAGGTTTGCATTTGCATGGTTATCAGATTTCATATTGATCAAACTGCTAACAGTTAAAATGTAAAAGGAATGCAAGAATAATATAAATTACGCTGAGAATCGCAAGCTAAACTATTTTGTATTTAAAAGCTATTTTACTCAGGGATAACATATATTTAATGATCTAGATTGATTTTATGTGGATAATTTAACTATAGGAGAATTTCGGAGGTCTGTAAGATGACATGATACCGCAAACTGTAATGTGAAACTATTTAAAAATTACAATACATTTAATGAATAAAGCGCAAAATACAAGTAGATATAGCGAAACATTTTTCTAGTGTTTAAGCTAATTACACCTAACGGTCTATGAACTACAAACAGTTTAATTAGCAATACTATAACATATATTTATTATATTCAGCGTATAATGAAGCAATTTAAATAAAAGAATGCTCTGAATATTTGTGTTGATATACAGGGTGTCTCAAAAGGTCGTTGCCGAACTTAACATGCTGGTTTGTCATACCCTGACAAACAAGATTTGCATAGGAATTTGTGTCCCAAAATACTAACGGCTAGAGAGCAGTATTGGTTAGCGTAGAGGGGAAGAAAGAATGTCGAAAGAGGTGTTAATATGACGTTTTTTAAAGAACATAGTTAAATCACGGATGACGTTCAATATTCCTTTCATTTGCCGCAATGCATGCTTTACAACATCGACGCATGGATTTATGGACCCTTTCTAAATGAGCAGGTGTGTTACGGGCATGTCCCGCTGCTTTCGCAATCCTATCGATGAGATCCATGTTCAGTGTTCCTGTCGTCTCGTACACCATGGACTTGATGACTATGGAGTCAGGTCAGGGATCTCGGTGCCCATAGGACTGGTCCGCCTCTGCCAATCCAGTGATCAGGATATGTCCTATCGAGGTATACCCATACACTGCTGCTAAAATGTGCAGGCGCCCCATCATGTTGAAACAAGATGTCTCCACACGTGTAGCTGCTGGAACATTAACCATCAGATCCGGCAGCTCTTTTCACAAAATTTCCATAAAGAACTGAGATAATGAGCCGATTCATCCTTCTCTTACAACGCCCCTGCCTGAAACGATCACACTTTTCAATCTCCCGTAAGCCTGCGAATATTGCCCTCTAGCGGTCGCCTTTTGCATTTTCGAGCACAAGCTCTTATTTAAATCTTGTTTGTCATGGTATAACCGACTAGCATATTACGTTTGGCAAAGTAAGACCTTCTGAGACACCCTGTATATTAGAAAGAAACAATTATAGAAAAGAAAAACAGATGCATTATAAGTTTATTACAAAAGGAATAAAAAGAATACATTCAGAAATTTAATATAAAAAATGTAATATAAATTATAAAAAAAATGAAAGGAGAAGAAAAAAAAGAAATAGGTTGGAAAAGTAAGTTTTAATAAATAAGCCTATTTAATTTAATTGTAAATATATGAATAATATTTAAAAATAAAGAACATGAACGGAATTTCAGACTTTATCGGTTCAATACCTGTATCTCCCTAGTAATAATTCTAAACATATATTCTTTACGTATTCGAAATTATTCTTATATTAATCGACTCGTCCTCTTTAGGATATTACCATCTACGCGGCACATCTGTATTACTGTAAAATTTATGCACAGATTATACACAGCCCAATTATTCTTAACTGTACACTAAGAGGTTTTTTTGTTTGTTTGTTTCATGTGAAACTATTCAATGTAGAACTTCAGAAATTATCTAAAAATAATGATGGCAATAATAATCATTTTGCGAGAGCATACGTAGTAAATCTTACACAAAAAAATGAGACAATTCTACATCACCCATTCTACAAAACCGGTTGTCGAAATTTAACATATGTTTTCCAAGTCTCGAAAGCACGACTTAGGATAAATATTAGATCTATATATAGCATTATTCTAACATAGTTGTTTTGACACAAAATCGGGCTTTTTCTGAAATAACGTACCAATGTTTTTCAAAGTTTCGATTCTGTGACTCAGATTAAGCCTAGATAATTAAATTTTGTAATTTTTGGTGAGAAATTTCAAAATTTAACTTCGCGCATGTTTTATAAGTTTGCTCCAAGAATAATTCACTTGCTGAACTTCTTAATTTATAGCAATCTATTTTCCTTTCCTTTTTTTCATTGCTCCTTTCCTTTTTTTCATTGTACATGAGCGGGAAAAAGGCCATCGTTCATACTTTCAAATAATTTTAACAAAGTGCGTAAACCACTTATGAGGAATATGCCAAACTTCAAAACTGGCCAAAATGTAAATTCACGTATACCTTAGAAAATTTTGAATAAAAGAAGTAATTTTTTGTAGGTATGCTTATAAATACATCTACTTTAAAATTACAGTAAACATTTTATAGGTTATAATACAATTTTTGCTTCGAAAACATTTATAAGAATTATTTTAAAATGCGAATTTAAAAAATAAATCATAAAAAAGGGACGATTTTATTTCGAACGAACCTAAATTTCGAAATGTGAAAGCAAGAATCAAATAAGTTTAATAAAAAAAGAGATATTAATAAATGTACATCAAATTCAATTAACATGAAGTTGCTAAAATTTTAAGAGCTAATTTTCTTAAAAAAACTACTCTTGCGGTGTTTACAAAACTTGACACTTGGGCATAATTTGAGCCGTAGAATCGAAATATGGAAAAAAAATGTGTATGTTATTTCAGAAAATATCCGATTTTATGTCAAAATACCTATGTTAGAGCAATGTTATATATATAAATCTAATATATATCCTATTTCGCACTTTCTAGGCACGAAAAACGCAAGCTAAATTTTGTCAATCGGCGCAGTAGAACGGGAGATATAGAACTGTCCTCCCCCCCCTTTTTTTTGTGCAAGGTGTTCCTACGTCATACAGCTTTAAAAACACTTCCCTGAATGCACATTTTAGATATTTTCTGTAAGAACTACAGTTTTTTTAAAATTAAATAAGTCTTATTACTAAATAACAAAGTTAACAATAATTTCCTAACTATTCCTTATTTTTGTTAGCGAAATTAGAATAAATTTATTTTTCATAAAAACCAGAAGTAAAACCTGATTTCGTATAAATGTTTTTTTTCCAAATTTCACTTTTTAAAACGTTTGCAGGTGTATATTTAACTTATTTCGAAATTCAAAATAGATCCTAGTTCATTCTTTGAATGTTATTGAAACTCTTGATCCACAGTTCATTACAATGCAAATGCAAATGACTGGAATTTGTTCTTATTTTCTAAATTGCTGAGTTATGTGATTTTTTGAAAATAATCAAATACCAATTTTTAATGCTAGATTTTTCCCATCTGTTGTTGCTATAAATGTTTTATTTTTAAAAAAGCATATTAAAAAAATCCTATGTTCTTGGTTAAATAATACAATTTTGTTTATTTTACCTCTAAAGTCCTTAAACACATAATAAAATTTTTAATTAGCCTTAAATTAATTCGTTTTGCTCCTTAAAATACTCGGAATTGTGACAGAATATAAAGGAAATTCATAACAAAGGTCAAATGAAAAAAAATTTTATGCACGCTCTTCGAGAAATCAAAGGCAGTTATATGACAGAACACTGCAACCAATCGCGTAATCCCTTTTAAGAGAATTTCTGGGAACATCTGAAGTGCTAGTTGCAATGAAATCCGGCAGGGAATACTGCACTAAAATTATAGCAAAATAATGACTGAAAAATGTTAGAAATAATACACAATTGTATTCAATACACTCTTTAATACCTTTTTAAATAATGCAGCATTAAAAACTACTTTTACGAGGGGGACCATGTGAACTAGCTTTAATTAGTATTCTCGATATAGCGGTATACAGTTGTACTATCTAAAAAGCAATATACATATCATTGAAGTACAAGGAAAAAATATATTTTAAGAAGTTTGTAAATTTCCATTTTCTAAAATATTTATCTATGAATACCCAAAAGAAAATAAAAAGCAAAACCTGATCAGAGCTCATTACGTAGTTTAATTTGTATATTGGTAGCTTTTGTCAATTTTGATACGTAATTTTACTAATATATTAAAGGTATATAAATAAAATCGTAAATACTACTTAACATCGTTTTTATTGCCAAACATCAACTTAGCTTTGAAAGTATTAGAACCAACAGCAAAGATAGAAAAAATCATTCTTATTAAAGTTGTCTTTATATTTACTTAAATTTATCAAAATAATGTAGACATGATAAGTCCAAAAGGATTTTGGTACTTTTCAGTTAACAGGGCGCCACTTGGCACCAAATAGAAATATTGGCGCAAATTCTAATTATAGATAGGAAGGACAATCCTAATGGTACATACAGCATCCTAGAAATGATGGACTCTTTATTAAATCAAAAAAATAAATGCGAAGTATATGTACATATACAGAGAGACAAATTCTCAAGAGCATATATTCGAATCGACAGTTCTACGTTAATTCGTTCTTAGGTGCAACTGACAGAAAATTCTGTAGCTCTTAGTACCAAAAGAAAACAAGCTGAAAGGCTATTAGGAAAAAGAAATTGCAAATTTTTACATCATCGTGTGCTGTTGCACCTTTATTTTATCTAGGCGATCTTTCGTTCCTAAAGTAGTAAATTAAAATTTCATTTTTAAGATTTCCAAACAGTCTTTCAGTATGAATGCCGTTATTTTGGAAGTAATTCCTAATTCTTTGGCAACCGCCAGATCGTGTAATCCATAGTGATTCGTACTGTAAAATAATTCAAGAAAAAAACAGTTGAGAAAGATAATTTAACAGATTTTGAAGTTCATACTTTCCGCTTATTTGTAAATTTGGTACTTACTGAAAATCCCGTCGACCACAAGAGGCGGCGCCAATCGCGCCAAACCAAAAAAACCCATTTACTAAACACAAGAAAAAACGTTCTATTCTTATTTTTCTTTCACATTTATTATATTATCATTTATTTATATTTAATTTTTCATTAAAAATTTCCATTTTTTTTATAATACCGCCACATCGTGGCCATTAACGCATGTTTTGAGGCCGGTAAGATTCCAAAACTTTGGAAATATTCAATAGCATACTCTTCTGTAGTAGGCAGGTCCCAAATTTTAATCTTTCTTCCCCCCCCCCGAAAATACGTAATAGAGGCGGAAAAAAAGGGGTCTTTACTCAAGAACAATAACTAATGTAATCAAGGTTACACCAAACCTAGCGTGTTTGAAGAAGACTTTTCCATTTTTGGCAAAAAATCGCGTAGTTTGGCGTCTTTTCTTTAATAGGCAAAAATGGTCGACTGCTTTTCACGTAAGTACCTTAAATACATCACTGTATAGCCATTTTCGTAGGGTAAAGTAAACGCGTGGCTACTACAATTGGCGCTTTAGCGCACAAAGCCTCGTTAACCGAAAAGTACCCAATGATTTTCGTTATCTGTTATTAAGAAAATTTAAATACCCGGTACTACAAAATATTACTAGTAACTTGGATTGTTTCAAACTATCAGAAGTCAACGTTTCAAACTTCTTTTTTCTCAGCTGTTGATATAAAGATATTTCTAACACTTATTACTTTTCTTTTAGTACAAATATTACAAAATTCTAGTGTATTATTAAACAGGTTAACGTTTTACAAAGGAAGTTTTGTTCAAGAAGCTTGTTGGAATTAATTTTGATGGTTGTACTTGATTAATTGTTATTAGTATTGACTGTATAATTTTGAGTTCTGAATTGTATTCAAGATGACGTCATCCAATCGCACATGAGAATTCATCATCATATATTTGGTTCTTCATCACGTGATGAAGTGTTGAAAAATGTGTATATATATTTTCGTGTTTGAAGTTGTAGATTATTTTAATCGCCATCATTTCCATTGAAACTGTGTTGAATTTTTCTTCCAAGTGTTATTTAGTGCACGTGTCGCACCGCACACGTAGTTTGAAATTGTAACAAAATGAACTAAACAAGTAAAAATGATTTTGAAATGATTTGCGTGCGTCTAATTTTTCTCCTAGTCTCTTTTTATTTTCAAAACTCAGTGGTACGACGATATTCGCCATCAATCCATTCCAAATATTGTGGATGTATACCAATCAAACTTTTTCTACACTGGTAAAATAAATTAAGAGAATTTTCATACTTAATCTACGATCTCCAGAACTACTGGACAGATTTTAATAAAATTTGGGTTGAACATAGGTTGATATAATAGAAACAAAATAAACATTCAACAGTTATAATAGACACATATGTTCGTGTGTAACACTCATGAGAATCTGAAGATCTGAAACAGCGGTTGCAGAAGACACAAACGAAATGGGTTAATAGGGGGATATGGTCTCCTCTTACAGGCCTCGCAGCGTTATGTCATACTGGAAATAAGGCAGTTTATCAGCCTGTGGCAATTAGTCCCACTCATTCAGCAATGCTGTTTTCAGTTCCTGGATCACTCTTGCAGGGGTGTTCCGAGTTGAAATTGCCCTCCCCAGAGCGTTCCAAATGTGCTCTATCGGGGTGATGTATCGAGACCTGGCTGGCCAATTTATCCGGCGAATATCCGCACTCTCGAGAAATTCGTCGACCAGAAGAGCT
Organism: Stegodyphus mimosarum; assembly: GCA_000611955.2. Lineage (NCBI taxonomy): Eukaryota > Metazoa > Arthropoda > Arachnida > Araneae > Eresidae > Stegodyphus > Stegodyphus mimosarum. The sequence continues at coordinate 105,901 of KK112876.1, forward strand.
GTATGTGGCCTCGCGTTATCGTCCTGTAAGATGAACTTGGGGCACACTGCACCCCAGAAAAGGCGAAGATAGGGCACGAAGACCTCATCCCTATACCTCATACAAGTCACAGATCCTCTGTCAAAGACGTGGAGAGGTGTGCGGACATCCAACATCATGCCTGCCCATGCCATTATACCGCCACCGGCATAATTGTTGATTTCGAGGACATTGGAGGTGGGTAGCGAGTCCCTGGCTCTCTCCATATGAAATTACAGCGAGAATCGCTGTTTAGGTTAAAACAGCACTCGTCGGTAAACAGAACGGTCGCCCATTGCCCGCACTCCAATCACTATGCTGCCTGCACCATGCTAATCGAACTGTCCTGTCCGTAGACGTGAACAGAGCGCAAACAGCCGATCTTCTAGCAGACAACCCTCTCTCATGCAGTCTTTTGGAGACAGTCACCCTTGTTACACTGGTTCGTGTGGCTGCATACAGGTCCCGAGAGTGCTGAGAAGCTGTAGCGTCTCCGTTACGCCTCGCTAAAATTGACAAATAGAGATCTTCTCTGGCCGTTGTGTCTTGAACGACCTTGCTCAGGCTTTCTCTCGATGCATTCAGTATCCTGGAACTGTTTTTAATAGGTTGCATACGACGCCGGGCGTTAAATTAAACTCTCCGCATATCTGGATTTACGATTGGCCTGTCTCTAGCCCGCCACCTCATTCCATCATCTAAACGTTGATGGTTACTCAACGAGGTGTGCTAGCGAACGGAATTCGTCTTAACCTCCACGCTCTTATAAAGCCTGTTTTCCTGCTGCCTTCGCCTACACACAGGTGTAAGCTTACGTACAAGATTTGCATTTTTATCTAGAAGCAATGGTTTTTCCTTCTGTTCAGCTCTTTTTATGCAATTCGATAAAATATGCAAATTCTCTTAATTTATTTCACCAGTGTATAAGAAATAAAGAGAAAGCAATTAATCCGTCTTTATATAATAATCCAATTGTTATTATTATTGTTGCGTGCGTACGGGTTCATAATGGATTGAATGCACAAGTCGTTCAAAAGTTAACAAAATGTATTCTTTTCACAAGAAATAAAATAAAACACTGAAATATTTCCTCAGAGATATTCGTACAATATCACAATATCTCAAAAGTTAAACAGAATTCACTTCAAAACAGATAAAGTTAATCCCATCACACTGCGAATTCGCTGCACAGATCAAGTAAACAAACATTTCGCTTAAAACAGCTACAACAGAACTGAGGTGTTTCAAGTCGGCTTCTGTAAACTTTTTTAATTATTTACTAGAACATTCTGGTAAAACCTCTATTTTTGTGGATGGCAACAGTAATTACGAGATAATTATTTATTAAATATTAAATGCACGCGCTCTTTTATTTTTACTTTTCCGACGCAGCTTTCTCTTCAAAAATCGTATGCGTTGCACGGGAAAATAAAGCAATTTTAATTACAATTCTAAATAAATAGTCAAATATATATGAAATCCGTAACACTGCTTCCTTCTCAAGGATGGCGCGTCCCGGGGCAGTACAATCCTTGGACAGGAAACCAAACTAAGGCATCAATGCAATAATAAACATTACATTACAATAACAAAATAAACAATAATCGCAATAAGTAACTTTCAGCAACCCATATACTATCATTCACCAAATACAAATCAAGTACTATCAAATATTAAATACAAATCACATACTATCAAATACTAAATACAAAAGGGACCATGGTCTTATACTATTTACAGGTTTAGAGTTCGATGACTTATGGATGCGAACTGTGTCGTTCAGCCGTTTAGGACTGTGTACGGACCATCCCAAGGCGACTGTAGTTTCGGACAGAGTCTATTTCGTCGAGTCGGATTCCACAAGCACACTTTGTCTCCTTCGTTGAAACGATGGCCAGTAGCTCTCGTGTCTTAGCGAGTTTTCATCTTCTCCGTCGCTAAGTTGGCTCGTTCTCGTGAAGAACGGTGCATCACTTCAAACCAAGCCTGGACATCTTGCATGTATACCTCAGGCGATGAAGGCGCATCTGCAGGGCGGCCAAACAAGAGATCACTGGGTCGACCAATGAGCATCTGGGATGGAGAATTGCTGGTAGTCTTCGGTTTCTCTTCGATCCTAATATGATTTCGGCAGCTTTCTGAGTAGGGTTGTTCAGACAACGCGACAGTGTTTCGAGATGAGGATCCTTTTTGATGATGGATAGATATCTCACTCTAATTCTGGAAGCAGTTTGTTGTTTTTGAAGTCCAAGGAAAAACTGTATTTCCTTAAAAAGTCCAATCCGAGTATGCAAGGATCTGTAATATCCGCCACATATGCTGTGTGATAGTAGGTGGCACTTCCAAAGGTAATGTTCACGTTTAATTTCCCATCGATGCCAATTTTCTCGCCCCACGCAGTCTGGAGGATGACACAGGATGGCGTCCAAATAAGTTTGTTCTTAAATTGTTGAGCTAAATCCTTCCGAATGATGGTAACATTAGCTCCTGTATCAATGATCATACTACAAGGAACTCCGTCGATATGCCCTTTAATGGATAGTCCATTACTGTTGCTACTCACTGCAGAAATCTTGAGCACTAAGTTTAATCAGAGTTGTTCACTATCGTTCAATCTCCGCTCCGCGTTATAATCATTAAATTGCTTCCTGCGTCGTTGCTGGAAAATGGTCTTATTTTCCGTACCTCGGGATGTTCTGCAGTTCCTGCGTACGTAGCCTTCAGCTCGGCAGTTCCAGCACTTTGTTTTATTGTCACTTCTTTTCCATTTCAAGGCAGTTAATTGTCTGTTTATATCGTCCGTCTTTATTTTCCGTGCTTCGGAGTGTTCGGCAGTTCCTTTGCATGTGCCCTAAAGCACCGCAGTTCCAGCACTTTATGGTTGGTTTCTTGTTACCAATATTCCGCTGCAAGGCATTCAGTTGTCTTGCTAAATCATCTAATATATGTGCAAGATTAGTAGAGTCACTCCCTTAAGAGCATTCTTTTTTTTTTTATCCAGTGACGGGCATTTACCTATTTAGCACTGGCCACTATTAAGGCCAGAAGTGGTGGCCATTTTATTCTGGAGGCACCTAATATGTGACCACCGTTGCCTCCTATGAAAGGCCGAACAGTTGCAACCATGCTTTCTCCAGGATTCGAATCCGGACCGTTTGATACCGCAGTAGGCTCCCCTAACAACTATATCGTCTGAGAGGCATCTCAACAAAAACTATAGTTTATCTCCAACTTATAGAATTTCTGCTAGTGATCATTACATGACATGCGAAATTACAATAATTTAGAGTTATCATATGCAAAGGAACTTCAAACTGCAGATAAAATATTATAGGATTTCCTAAGATTTCCTAAATTACATACTCAAGTAATAAAGCTGATAAATTAGGCCATGTTATTCAAAACAGTTTTGACAATAAAAGGCAATGATGTATATGACAGCATAGTATACTACAGAGTAATACAGAGGCTGTTCGCATATTTTTTAGATAATTTTGCTTTCCTTTAAAAAAACGTCTGCTTGAAAATGTTTTAACTGCGACTGTATTTTTGAAAGTATAAGTTATCGTCTGGTATTTGACAGTTTTGTTTTCATGAAACCAGGCACTGCAATGAATGGAAGACTATGTTTGTACTCCTTCTGGAGAAATTTATTCGTATCTAGTGATTAAAATAAGCTGTGAAAGCCATGATTTTTCGATATCTAAAGATACGGTAGGTAATATTGTCAATACGAAAGGAAAAAACCGTCAGGGTTTAGCTTCAAGTGTAAGTAGTTTACCAAATACCAAAGAAAAAACGGAATGTTTAGATTGTTGCAAAGTTAAGATCTTAAATCTTAAGAGGAAATCCCCCCCCCCCCCAAGTTAAAGAATACTTCCAAAACCATTATAATGCCCAGTGTCAATTCCAAGCAAAGTGATTAATGCTGATTTGAATCTTAAAAAGGCAAGAAAACGTGATGTGCATTGTCTTTCTCCCCGACATATCGTCGAACGCAGTACATGCTGCACAATCCTTTATGAGAAACATTCATGCAAACAAAAATGGGAAAACGTTGTCGCAATAGATGAACTTTGGGTGCATTTAAATGACTGTAATAAAACGAGATCCGTTTATTCTCATTAAAGAGGAGAAAAAAATCCTAAAACATGTTTCAAAGAATATAAAGAAAATTTTTCAAAGAGATAAATGATTCTCGATGGTTTCTCATATAATGGCATATTTAAAATAAAGAAAACGTTAAGATCAACTCTACATATTATCAAGAACATATTTTACACTCAATCATCAAATATAAAATAACTTCGTTTTACCCACAGGTTCATCAATCATTAGAACTGTTTCAAGACAAAGCAAGCAGCCATACGTCAAAATCCACTGTTAATTTCCTGAAAATATGGAACAAAAAACGTGTAGGCCATACCCTTCACTTGTATCCTTACTAAATCTCCTGATGTATTACTTATGGCACTTTCAGGCTTTTGAAAAGCAGATTGTCCAGATGTCGACCTACAACCCTCCTTGGATTTCAAAATCTGTTCAAGAATGAATGGTATAAAATAAACCTTCCGGTACTATGAAAGGCTTTATTGTTTTGGAAATTACAGAATAGAAAAATAGTAAAGAATAAGGGTCATAAGGTATTTCTCCCGCCTTCTTCGCATGCCTTCGTGCTGTAGTGATCAGCACGATAGTCGCGTATTTCAGGGGTCTATGGTTGGAGTTCCGAGGAAGGCATTGCACATTTTTCATCTCTACTGCTTTAAAAAAAAATACCTAATGACTCTACAAGTGGCACCCGAACTGAAAAAAGTGGTGGATGATGATTCTCCACCACTGAGATTTGGCGATTGGGTTCCCTAATCACCAGTCGCCTTTTAAAAAGGGAAGTATATAAGGTATTTCGCCCGCCTTCTTCCTATGCCTTCGCAGTGTAGTATGCCTTCCCATGTAGTTGTTCCCCTGCCTTCGTAGTGCAGCACACTGGGCGCGTATTCCAGAGGCCCGTGGTTCGAATCTCGGCGAAGGCGTTGTACATTTTTCATGACTCCTGAATCCAAAAACCCTAATTACTCTACAGGGTTATCAAAAAGAACATTTAAAACGCAAAGGTTGGGTACGTATTTCTGTAAGTGCAATAAAAATCGTCTAAAACGTGTGCTCTGTATTGCCTGCAAAATGCTCCGCAAATATCTCATAAATACAAATCTAATGTGTACACCACATGGCTTCCTTGTGCGAATTATTAAATTACACGCACTTTTTGTTGCATTTCATTTAAATTTATTTCCTCGAATTTCATTAGAGATATATTTCTCATTCAATTAATTCTGTTCTCAGTTCGCGGCAAAGCAAAAAAATACATTAAACCTCAAAACATCTTCATTCAAAATTGAAAAATATAGAAAACGTAAAACACTAAATACAATTAAAACAATCAAAAAACCAATTTTTAGAAATAAAATTAAGAGTTTTTACGCAAAAAAAAATCCATTCTGCCAGTAGGCAACAAGGCAGATTTTTTGGTGCAAAAAAATAAAAGTTTAATTTTGGTCCAACTCGACAGAGACACTGAACTCATTATTCTGCTAAATTCAAAATGTAAACAAATATGGCTTCTATGGTAAATAAAAATTAGGCTTACCGCCACTTAAGCAACTTTTACATTGTTGATAATTCTACAACTACTGCGTGCAGATGAACTAAAGGCAAAAAACTCTTAACCGGAAGATAAGAACAGCATAATTCAATCATTTTTAAAGCAAAAATTGCGCAAGTTACCAACATATAAGAATAGAAAAAAATGAGCTCACTCAGCAGGGTAATAGAGTAGGTATATGTATACTGTATGTACTGGAAAGCCCGTGAACTAATGGCTTAAGAGCTCATATGTAAAATAAATAAATAAATAAATATATTTTTGGTGTAGCCGATTGAACCTAAAAGGGGAGGTGCACAATTACATAGTATAGCAATTCTATATAGAAAATTTCAGCGTTCTGAGGCTACTCGTTATCGAGTTATGCGAGATACACACGTACGTACAGCCTTCACGAAAAAAATCTCTTCTGAATCCATTTTAAATTAGTTTTATAATTCGTTTAGAGAAAAAGTCCTTTGTTCTGTCCCTACGTACATATGTCACGCGAAAACATCCTTAAATTGCATTCGATAGCGGTCAAAATGGATAGGTTCGTTGAAATATGATACCTGGAGTTTTTCGTGATTACAATACTTCCTTAATTCGTACAAGTAAGTAAAAATGTACTTGATTGCTTTAATGTAGCATTTTTACTTAAAAAAATTTAAAAATTTCATCTGTATTTTTATGTAACATGATGAAATGAAATAAAGTTATTTAAACAGAGGATAGAGTATAAAGGAAGTTTCATTCTACTTTCTGAATTGCTTTTTCTTCTGGCAGGTAATGGACTAAATGAAATATCCCATGTTAGAATTTAAAATGAAAATTCTGTGAATAATCACAACATTTTATATATATGAATTTTTGATCGTATAATTTCGCCAAGAGAAAAGTAGACAAAAAAAAAGAAATTTCTAAAATAAATCTTCTAGTTAAAAGCACCATTCTAAGAATATTTTTACTTATTGGATTTCACAATGATTACATTGCAGAAATAGTAAGTGACCGAAATACCACCAAGCATTTGCACATAAACAAAGAGCAAAGAAATTTCACAACAAACTTATACTTATCAACATTAAATTTAATGGGATGAAGAAATCAAGATGTAATTTGATATCTAGAAGCAAACTAAGTAGAATATAAGGCAATATTTACAGTAAATATTGTATATTCTTGATTTATCACCCATATAGTATATTAAATATCAAATCATACCAATGTAATACAAAATGATAACCAAAACAAAATGAATTAGTACTTCTACCTAGTGCGACGAAAGTTATAACATTAACAAGCATAGTCTTGTGTATAAGTTTTGCTCAAAAACTACGTCTAGCGAAACGTAAATGATGCCAAAAGTCTCTAGTATAACTGCGCTTTCTAATTGGTTGAATTTCTTAACATTTTAGTCAGATTTAGTCTAGTTTGTGACGTTTTCAGTTAGTTTTCCATTTGTTATCCTGTCTGTTGAGTTCTTCTGTGGACCTCAGCATAGTAATCTTTGCATTTGTGCACTATTGACCACTATAGGTTTAAATGCCCAATTACTAAGGGTCTTCACTTTCAACTTGGTTTTCTAAATTACTGAAAAGTAAAATTCGTCGTTATAAACTGGATGATCTCATAAAATATCTCTTGGAGAAATTGTAATTATCTCAAAGGCACTTAATCATCACTACTGATAACTGCAAGATAAACTGAGTGTGTAGAACTCTTGCAAACTTTTATATATTTCTGAACTAATGACACCTATACTAATTTTAAAAACATGTCGATGCAAGAAGTTTTCTGGAGTTTTTGTATGCATACGTTTATGTAAATTTTCCGCATTGTAACTTGTTAAATGTAAATTTCTAAATTATAAAAGTTGAATTTTTGAAATAATTGGCAGCTTGGGTCGGTCATTCTTGGGAAAGCCGGTTGTAGGTAGCCCCACATCATAGACAATCAACTGATATGCCTAAATGGTGAAACGAGTGTCTATGTTGTGGTTTCCTGCCCTGCCCGTTGAGTTCTACCAACCGATATGCCTAAATGGTGGTGCGGTTGTCTATGTTGTGGTTTCCTGCCCTGTCTGTTGAGTTCTATTAACCGACATGCCTAAATGGTGGTGCCGTCTATTGAGTTCTATCAATCGATATGCGTAAATGGTAGTACGGTTGCCTATGTTGTGGTTCCCTGACCTGTCTGTTGACTTCTATCAACAGAAATCCTTAAATGGTTGTACGGTTGTCTGTTTTGTGATTCCCTGCCCTGTCTGTTGAATTCTATCGAAGGTTACCCTTGAGGTTTGTCTATCCTTGGTCAACAACGGTCGATATCCAACTATGTTCTCTTTGATTTTAGGTGGATACGCTGCCATCCACCATTGTGTGCTTTAAACCCAGACTGTGTAAAACAAAAACTGTCCTTCTGGGTTTACTGAGGGAGGTTTGCCTCCTTAGAATGCCTCTACGGGTTGGGGCGTTTAACTGTGTAAGGAGGCTTAAGTGCTAGTTAGGTCTGGGGTTCCTTCCTCCTAGTGTAATCTGTAGATTTTCAGTCGGCAGCCATAAAACGCGGGCGAATTTGCAAATTTTTTATCACGAGTTAGCATCCCTGAACACTTGGGTGCCTTATGCCATGGCAATGCTGCATACCGCTGGAGCCGGCAGTCCCTGACAGCACAGATAACATACTGCGTTACAGGTGTGGCACATTTCCAGTTTATTTTCATAAACAGCGATGCTGGCCATGCACATTAACAGACGAGTTGTCTACTGGTATCTTGCAATTACCTCAGATTTCCGGTGAATGCAAATAAGAATCCTGCACCAACGCTGTATCATGAAACTAATACTGTTATATAATTCGCCCTTTACGCTCTTACACACTATTCTTAATAAAAATATTCAGTTCATATGCGTAAACTGCGCAAAAAATGGGACAGTTCTATATCTCCCGTTCGGTTGGGCCGATTGACGAAATTCAAATTGCGTTTATCATGTCTCGAAAGCACGGTTTAGGATATATATTAGATTTTTATATCACAATTATTCTAACATAGGTACTTTTATACAAAATCGGACTTTTTCTGTAATAACATATCACTTTTTTCCATATTTCGATTTTACGACTCAAATTATGCCTAGATATTAAATTTTGTAATTTTTG
>KK112877.1:0-55587 GCA_000611955.2 Stegodyphus mimosarum
AGGTGGTTATTCTGGCTTTTGACAGATGGTCACATTAATGTGACTGGACTGTGTAATTTTATATCGTATATTAACTTTAAAATTACAGCAGATTTATTTGTCTGTTAGGTATGAAACGATTATATATATATATATATAATCGTATAATATATATATATATATTCTTTTTTTGAGATATTTTAATAAATATGATTTTTTAACTAAGGTTTTGCAGTTACTGGTTGATAGATTTGATTCATTTCAGTTCAACAATGCAGAATAATCATCAGTATTCATCAGTATTGGTTTATGTTTCATTACCTATTCAATATCTGCGATAAACAGCAAATATTCGAAACAGCTGAAGACATTTTTTTCTTCTTCAATTTAAAATAGGGATGTATTAGAAAGAGGGACGTGGCATTTAAATTCCTCGAATGAAAGTAAACTTACAAAAGATGTGGAATTAGACAACTCGATTCTTCTTTTCTAACTCAAATCTAACATAAAAGAATAACTCCAAACTTTGGAAAGTTAGTTTTATTAACATCCAATTCTGAAGTTATATATACTCAATACTAAAAAAGGATAATTCACTTAAAATAGCAAATTATTACTATTTAGTTGGACCTAGAGTACCATATTAGCTAGCAACCTTCCAAATTTAGTGTTTAACCATTGGAATAATCCTCTCTGCTCCATAATTACCTTGATTCGAAATATATTAGAAAATATAATAAATTTGAACTAATACTCAAATTTTATTTTGCTTAAATATATTGAAAAAATAAACATGAAGTTTCAAGAATTTTGATTGTACTTTAATACAATTAGGTGTATTTTTAAAAATTGTATTCTTAAATTTGATTTTTATAAAACGCAGATCCGAAATCTTGCTTTACTTGAAAGCTTTAAATATTAAACAGAAGCTCAATCATTATTAGCTTTATTTCCTTTATTATTATTTTTATATCTCGAGATTCAAATGACCTGAGAACATTTTAGGATTCAGATTAAAAAAATGAAACTTCATCCCTCTCATTAAAAGGCATAGCTTCAATAATGAATGATTTATAGATGTACTTAAGATTTTTTCTTTTACCTAATTAAGACACATTCTGCACTGTATTCGCGGGCTTATTTTCACTCAGCCTGTCGCTGCATGGTCTCAAATGATAAGATGTCAAGTACTTATAGCTCTATTTGAAAAGCGACAAAAAGTGTGATAGCCTTATCATTCATTAACGGTTATTAATGGTCCCGAAAAGTTGACTATTTAGGTGATTTACGTCATTTTATTTCCAGACAGAGTTGATATATTTCTTTCTAGTATTTGACGTCGTAATATCGAAGTTAGACCATTGCTATAACTTAAATCCGTATGAGCAACATTATTTAACGCTATCAACGCAAACCCATACTGAATTCTCAGTTGTTAAAATTTAATTTTAAAATAGGTTTATTTAATTCAGTTTTGTTTCCGCATTGATCAAAGTTTTATTACAATAAACATAAAACAAACCATTTTTCATCATTAGACAACTCATTTTCTTTTTCGGAATCATAGATATTCTATGCATTTATAACTGTATTTCTCTATAAATATGCCTTGGGAAAGTAGATAACACCCATTCCATTATTATGAATATACCTGTTGCCGTGGACATGATCTGTGATACCAAAACTTCGAGCTCCTTGATTTAGATTCTGCTAGGACAATTTAATTAAATCATTTTTAAAAGCGAAAGAACGTCTAACGTTCTAACGCAGCTGCAGATGTTAAAACTAATTCTTAAATCTTAGAGTTTTTTGTATTAGTAATGAATTATTGCAGTACTCTTCACAAACGACATCGGAACATCATTACGTTTGTATCGCAGGAAGTGTTACCTTTAAATAAGAAGTGAACGATACTATTAAGGAAGAAAGAAGAGGGAACGCGGGAGAAGTCTGATCATGATATCCTTGAACGACTGAGAGACAAGAGAACGGAGACCTTCATGAAAGATATAATCGTCGTTGCGTCAGCTGCATTGACCCCATGTAATGCAGTAATCCAAAACAAATAAGTGTGATATCAAAAGAAAGTGGGGCGGAGTTCTTTGACTTTGGAGAAACACGTGGATTAGGAATTCATCTGCTTTAAGAGGTTACTCTGGAAAGAACCATCTAAGCATAGAAGTGTACTACGTATGACGGTTAAATAGAAAATCGTTCTTTACACATGAGCATAGTTTGTGATATAATATCTGTAACTTTTTCTTTAGCCTAGAAATAGTGCTAGTAATAATAAAAATAAAATAAAATAATAGAAAAAATCTGAAAGTTTTCAGATTTTACATTACGCCCAAAGATTTTACATTACGCCTATTTTTAACGTTTTGTCTGTTACCTTTATTTATTAAAAATCATGTTATTCCCACTTAAACCATAAAATTCAATTCAACAACAATATCGCAAAATAAATTTAAAATGAGCATATCTTTAGAACTTCAGTCTCGCACGTTGGAGATAAAAATGTACAGTGTTGCTTTTTGCTCGCTTTGAAATCGTTGAGTTTGTTAATCAAAAATTCTTTAATGTCTAACAAAATATGAAATAGATAATAAAACAAATTCCAAAATAGGGCTTCCAGATGTCCATATTCGGTGGAGGATTACGTTATTAAAAATTGGATGGCTCTAGATACCGCTGTTTCATTCCAATGCGAGAAACATATACACATTTATGCAGATTCTTCATTATTTAATTTAAATATAATACAGGGCTGTAATATTTGGTGGCAACAATTTGAAAAGTGAATCGACGCAAAATGGCAAAACGAAATTAATAGCCCTTTTGAGCTAACGCTCCTTCGAGTTAATAAATAAATTTTACTCTTGTTTGACCAGGAGCGGTTTAACCAGGGTATGGGTTAATAGGATCTTGTATTTTAAAATAAAATAAGTTAGGGAGGGATGGATGAATTACTAAACAATTACTATCACAAACTATCCATTTAAAACCAAGCTATTTCCAAATGAACTTGTTCTCGAGATTAAACTACTAGAAAATACTCATAATCATTAATAGTAATTTTCTATTAATTATTATATCCGTTATTCATTTTTCCGCTGATTTATTACCGATTATCCATCTTTCCCATGTTAACCATCGAATGAACCGTGATATTGAGTTATCTGCAGACGTCGTCCTCGATATGACTTCGATAAATCAATAGTTGGCAGTGCTATAAGAGCAATACAATCATCGGACATATTTCTTTAAATAACATTGTAATTACTCAGTTAGAATATCCTTATTTTATTTTAGCATATTTACAATGAAACCATATACAAAGTTACTACATTCATCATGTTTGAGCAATATCGCATTCAAATTTCAGAAACATAAATAGTGATGCCTAATAAATCTTTAAAATGAACTTGGTATCATGGGAAAGAGGAGAGATTTTGAAATGGCTTTATCGATCTCTCAAGTCCAATGAACGCATTATTTACTTTTAACTTTTCCCTTAAAAATATTTTCTTAACGTCATGCGTTCCTCATCCGGATGGACACGTGGATATTTATCAAGTTCTAAAACCTTATTTTAGTTCATTCCTAGATCAAAATTGAAATTTTGATACTCAAATATGTCAACTCACAAAACCAACGCAAATAACGACAGCATTAAATGTAGCCGCGTGATTGGCATCATTAATAAAAGAATTGATTATGCGTCTGTGAGTAGTGTAAAAAAGCAAAGGATTTTATGCAAAGGTACTTAATAATATAGGCTTTCCTCGCTTTCGAAAGTAGTTAAAGCATTCATAAACCTAAATGGTATAAAACAAAGAAGCAATTGCCATTAATTTATATGGATAAAAGATGTGAGCATTCTTTGGTGCAATTTTATGTCAATACGTAATTTATTGTATTTTATTGTTTTCTGGTTACATAGTTTTAGACATCATATATTGTTTTTATTTATTTGTTCGCTTATTTGATGAAATTCATGTCACAATATCATTGTGCATTTCTGCTTAAACGAATCTGTGGCCCCGCTTTGGATCGGTAAGTGTTTATTTTGAGTGTTACTTTGGCATTGTAATTTTGAATCGATAAACATTTAAATTGTGAGAATAGCCCACTTAGAAACTGGGATATAAACATAAACCATCCAGATAGACTTTGACAGATACATTTTTATCAAGATTGGAAAATCGGAAGATTTTTTGCAAAATTGGGGAAGTTTCTGAAACAAAGCCTTAGAAGCGGGTTTCTCAATATTTTTCAAAAGTGCGGGGAGACACTATGTGTATGGATGCTTCAAACCATAGAAGTCGGTTCGGAATTCCCTACTTTTATTGAGCTCAGTGGTTATTGATTAAAAGTTTAGTTGGGGAGTGACAACGATGATCTGCTATATGTTTGACACTGTAATAAGAAATTACGCTATCTTTGCTGTTCTCACTGTTTTGTACACTTTGTTGTGAGATTTTCTTTATTTTAATAAAGTGCCCATATTTCCCTGCTCATTGAACATGTTTATTAAAGCGATCTTTACGAACCCGTAGTTCGCAAAACTATCAAATCATGCCAAACCTCTCTCAGAACATAAAATGACTATAAATCCTATATGCTAGTATTGTATACTAAACAATATTAACTAGCATATGTTGTTGCGTCTAATCTCTCTTGTCTAATTACAGCAAGCTCCCAAATTTTATCACGGCGAAAAATACAAGATTGCTTCTGTCACTGGCAAGAATATTAAACACCAAACAAGTGACAGTCAGACTTTTCTCAGATCCGGCCGAATTTTGATACATATTTTCAGTGTTCCCATGCTGCACCAATACTATACATTTACAAATAGCCATACTTTCTCCGAGATTCGAACTTGCGATTTTCGGTACAGCAATCAGCGTCACTAACCACTTTACTGTCTAGGCGACTTACGACGTATAGCAGTATCATAAATATATCGGTCATATAAGAAGAAATGACATATGGACAAAGTAGTTTCATCTTTCTAAACTGAATGGAGAGTAAGGGCATTGAAAGCCGCAAATGAGACAGCAATTATGATGATGCGTAAAGTCGTCTGAGATTCGCTAGTACTAAAAAACCTAAGGTGTAGGAGAGACAAAACGAAGATAATTAATTACTGTATAATCATTTAGATTCATATGTCATTTGATTACACGCATTTTTTTTGCTTTTCCGGTCCAGTGTTGAAAGCCGTAATTTGTTGTGCTTTGTATAAAGGTCTTAAAGCTTAATAATCTTAACAGCTAAAACTACCAGATTCTTTTCTGTGTTATACAGCCCTCCGAAAGCAATTAAAATATCTTTCAAAAACTGAATGAAAAATCAAGATGCGAGAATTTTTTGCAGAATTGTTTGCTACTGATGAAAGGGGACCCGTTTTGCCCTCGAAATCGATTGGGGTTTTACAAAATCTACGTCTAATACAAGGTTTTCGATTTGCCTGCTTTATTAACTGAATGAAAGTCGACTTTCCTTTTAAAATTTTAGTAATATGTTTCTCTGGACATCTCAAAAACGCTGAATCACGCCTTTATTTTTCATCGTTTGTAGTATAAAAGTAGCAATCCTCTTTGCGTTTCTCTCTTTAACCGAAAAGGGCTATAATTTCAATCGCTTGAAAAAGTAAGATATTGTAAAAAGAATATTTGTAAAAGGAAAGATATATGTATGACATTAGACATATCTTGTGTGAATTATAATAGCTGTATGAAAATATAATACCAAATATTCATAACTGAAAACTAGATATATCATAATTAAAGACATTTTATATTACAACATTAGATATAATATTTAAAAATAAAATAAAAATTATTAAGGAGGTCGCTTTGCTTTGAATCGTTAAGCCCATTACATAATAAATTTATAGAGCGAAATATGAATCAATTGTGGGAAATATAAATGAGTATGATAACCTGTTTCCACACCAATGGCAATTCATGTGACCATACGAAAGATAAATTAAAGTACATCATTATAATTATTTTCTTGCACAGGCAATACTAACCAGATCTGTGGATGATAAATATTATTGCCTTAAAGCTAGCAGTCCATAAAATTTGAAAACGTGCCACTAATGAATTTTCCAAGTCAAAATTACATTTAATTTCTCGCCAGATTTTGACAAACGTTTCTCCATTCCATACATCAGCTTGATATGTAGGACTGGAGAGTGAAATATTTCTTCCACCCAAACGAAATTATCTTCTCTTTCTTGTTATGTCCCATTTTATTTCGGTCAGTTGAGAAATTATCAACAGTATTTTTATTTCAGATCTGTTACATTTTTAAAAACCTGTGTAGTCTTCTACGTCTACCATAAGATCTAGTATTCATTTCCGATTAAAATTATTAAAATAACACATTAGAGTTACATATGCAAATTTTTACTTAAAAGTAGGAGCAGAAGACAATATTTAAGAAGCTAAATTGCTTTCAGTTTACTACAATATTCTAATTAAATCCGCGTCTCCGTCTTCTATGTTCACGAATAGGAAATAAAATGAAAACATTCATGAAATAATTTATTAAATCACAATTTGTTACAATAACATTAACAGAAAAGATGAATTCATCCAACAATAGTTATACTTTTAGACACAGAAAATGTGTTACTGGGGACGAAAGTGAAAGACCTGAAATGAATTGAGATGCGAGTAAAATTTCGGAAAGACATTTTAAAATATACGTATCTAATACAGTGGTACCTCGATATACGAGTGCCCTAATATACGACTGTTTTGAGATACGAGCCGCCGAGCGAGCGATATTTTGCTTTGAGATGAGAGCAAGATTTGCGATACGAGGAATCGCACACTACACCGCTGCACACGACCCCAACATGCGTTGGGTTCGCGTTTTTTTTTTTGTAGATTTATAAAATATTATCACAATTATTTTTAATGAAAACTTAGTTTTGAAGAGGAGCCAGAGATGGAGGAGGTTATCCCTACAAGAGATATAAAGAAGATCTTGGGAATGTGGGAGAAAGTTGTAGAGTTCGTGGATAAAAATCACCCCGAAAAAGTTGCAATTGGTCGTGATCGGAGTTGCTGAATGAAACTCTCCTAACTCATTTCCGCAATACCCTGAAAGGGAGGAAGAAACAAACTTACTTGGGCAGTTTTTTTATACGATCTGCAGGTGAAAATGAGCAAAACGTGACGAAAAAAGCGAAGAACAATAACGAAAATTAAGCGCTTCCGTAAGCACTTCACTTTTTCTTTTATTATGTTTTTACAGAATATGTAGTTGTTATTTATAAATAAATGTTTCTTCCTGTAAATACATTTTTCTTATTCAAAAACACTTAACAAAAGGAACTGAGTTGGTGTTTTGGGAACTTAACGGATTAATGGCATTTCAATTAATTTCAATGGAGAAAATTTCCTTGAGATACGAGCAATTTGACATATGAGCAAGGTTACGTAGCGAATTAATCTCGCATCTCGAGGTACCACTGTATATTGAAGATGAAATATGTATGTATTGCACTGAGTTCTTCATTAAGACTTTGAACGAATAAACTTTGATGCCTCTATATTAAAAATTTTATGGATGCCGAATCTTGAAATAAGACTTTTTTCTTACAATGTAAATACAGTCTGCTTTAAATTTTCCTGAATTAAATACCTGTGAAGATCTTGATAGAAAAGGAATCCATTCAAGGCTGTAAAAGCAAAGAAGGAAGCTTAAACTTTCATGGTTTTTGAAATCTAAAATGCTGTATGAGAAGATATATTTCGTAATTTAATATAATTAGAAATTTGTGTTGTGTGTCCGTCATTCATCATCTACACTGGAAGGCATATTTTTTCTTAAAAACTAATTAATTTAGCAAAATTTTCTGAAATAATGAGTATTACTTATAGCGCTTTCTTGTGTAAAACTTTATGTCATGTCATTAGGAAGTTAAAAAAGAAAGTATGTGTACGTAAGTAGTTTTCAAATAACTAAAATGACTGCATGCAACTATCATTGAAACAATTAGTCTAAAAGCAAATACCAAAATTAATTAGTAAAAATTGAAGATGTATAGATAATTACAATGATATTTTTTAATATTGTTCTTTCCATATTAGTCGGGTATACATTAATTTAGCAAATTTACGAGAAGTTCATCTATGATGATATGATATTAAAATAAAATATAATAAAGAGAGCGAAATAAAAAGAAACACAAGTTCAGAACTTTTTTCTCAGATTTAGAAAAGTTTTTTTAAGATTAGTATGAATATTTTTGTTGGATGCCCACCCTGGTTGTAAAATTTCACATAAGTTACACTTTCCGTATACACATTTTCTTATTAATAAAAATCGAAAATAATAATCTTAAGCATATCAATTACAGATTAGACGATTTTTTATGGAATTTAGCAAGTCTTACCAATATGCATTCAAGCACATTGTTTTTGAGACAATCCTAGAAATTTTTTAATTAAATATTGTAATCTAAATCATTTCCTCCATTCCCAGTAATCTGACCTATATAAAATTTTAGTTCTTAAATTTCTCCCTCGTCGGAGGCATTATAATATTGAGATAGACTTATTTCACTTCTAGTATTATGAGGAATTTTCTCGTTCCTCAACGTGTGCCTTTATAGTGTAACTGGAAACACATGCGGCTCGTAATCGTAAGGTTTAGTGTTCCAGTCACGGCAAGAGTACCGGTAATTTCTCACGTTTCTTAACTGTGAAAAATCTAGCGATCCTACAATACTATTTGATGAATTCAAACACTTAAATTTCAATTTTAAATGGCTGTCTTACTTATGTACTGAGAGTTTAGTCCCGATTCGATCCCACATGAGCTGGTTGGTTGGATGGTTTGTTTTCAAGGTTTTTTCGATATGTAGCGTAAATATCAGCCAACAGTCAGTTGCTCGTAAAACGTCTTCCACCAAGCCACCCCTCTACTTAGACAGATAGACCACGTGTGCTTGGACTCTAACGAATTATTCACTATGAGGTTTCCCACGAAGATACCTGATTTACGTTAATCATGATCTAAAAATTTCAGTGCTTCTAAAAAATGGCGATACATCTGAAATACTAGCAATTTCGTTTATTCAACAAACAGAGACAATGATGAACAGGCAATTTTTGGCGTAAGAAACAAATCTGGATTTGTTTTCAATTTGCAAAGTTTGTGCTCTCAACATCTTATCTAAAACAACAACCAGCACTAAACACTATCGTAAATGCATACAAAGGCTAATCATCGTACTGCCTTTCGTGTTCCCACATACAGTAACATAAAAATGTACAGCTTTGAATTAGAAAGCAATTAGTAAATATGTTGAAAGAGAGGAATATGCTTCCAATATACTGCAGCACCGAAAACCAAAACTCGTGTACCTACATTATGCTAATAAATCCTCCGTTGGAAGGTAATTGTAGACCTGAAGAGCTTGTGGAAATATTCTGCAAGCAATGAACACCATATTTCCTACATAACGGTCCTCAATGTTATTATAGTTAGAGGTATAGAAATTGGGCTTCAGCAATGCGTTCCAAAATCCCAGTTGTACTCATCTTTAAGGTGATTTAAGTGCCATTGTGATTTCATATACTAGTCACACGAGTCTATAATCGTCCATTTAAGGTTAGAAAGACATTCACCGAAGTTTCTAGACTGTAATGTTGAGCATTATCTTGTTAGGACGTACGAATCCGTCAGTAAAAAGGCACAGTATAAACGCACGTAAGTTCTCAGGAAGGAATATGCATGTATTTACAACTCGTCTGAAACACTAGTAGATATATTAGAATTCCTTCTGAATGCCAGTTAAAGAAATTCCATGCAGTTAAGGTGCCATCAAAGTCAACAGAATCTGCCATCAACATCTAGGATCCATAGATTCCCAGAGTTTTCTCTAAATTCAAATCCTTTAAACTTCCCCAAATAGCTAAAAATATCATTTGGTTACACCATGTTATTCATTTCCAGTCGTTACGCATTCAATGTCCGAATTGTTGAGGGAAGACGCATTGTACAGCTCTGCATCTTTCATTCATAACGGTATTTTTTCGTGTCGTCTGAAGTTCCACACTAAGAAGAAGTCATAACACAGTCTTCACGCTGATGTTTGTTAAATCCATAAATTTCGAAATTACTTAAGGCAGTGTTGCACACACACTGCGTGAAGAGACACTTTCATCTTAACAGCTTAACTCTTATTTTGAGTTGAACGTTTACTGAAATTCTTAGAGTGATGATATACTCTTGAAACTGTCATAGGTGAAACTTCATATTTTGCTCCTACTTCTGAAATGCTATGATATATCTTAAGAGTTCATACTATTGAACACAATTAAAAGGCACTTGAAAAATGAAAATGTTTCATTTTCAAGGCAGAAACAATTCTAGGAACTTCCACAAATATTTTTCAGCTTGCGCATGTACCCCTGGGAACAACCAGTGGCTTTCATAGGCAGCTTTACTATGCTTTGTGCGTAGATTCATCTACATCAGGTTTCTAATTGCTCACTGCATATGTATTCTGTTTACAAATCATAAGATTTCAAAGATTAATCATGGAATACCGTCATGTCCACTTACTCGATATCTAATTTATAATCTCTTAATTACAATGGGTAAATTTTTTTAAGAAATGCAATGTTACAAATTGTTTTACATGCATATATAGTGTTTCCAACATAAGAGTTTATTTATAACCCGAATAAATAAGCTATAACCTCAAAATGTAAAAGCTTTCCTCCAGGCCAAGTTTCCGCTCAAGGTGAAAATTATATTAGTCACGTTTTCTCTATTTCTGAACACCGCACAAATATTTAATAGGAAACCCGAGAATCTAAATTGTGTATTTGAAGAGGAAATACTTACTGACTTTTAAAACAATAATTCAGAGAGAAAGCGGAATTTCTTCCAAGCTATCCAGAATGCATTAATACATGTCCAAATATGGGATGCATGTTATTTGTTAGAGCTTCTGTAAAATTAAAGTTTGTTACGAAGGACGGTAGACTTACAGAAAATCATTTCGTTATCCATTGCATTTGTTCTTTCCTACTGTGTGCGTCTTAATGAGAATTGCCGACATTAGGTGGAATCTTTTCTAAATATTTATGCGCTATATTTCCAAATTTTAAATTAAGCTTTAGATGATCATGGGAAGAGAAAACGTAAAAAATGTGCATATTATACTCTTTTTTATATCTATATCAGAATTCGAAAATGATTAAATTTCCGTTATTGTATAGTCCACTTAAAACTAGAAATGATATATATAGTTAAAATTTATGGAAGCAATAAGCTGTATGATTTATATGTATTTTTAGGGGCTGAAAGACCAAAACAATTATCATTTCTACATTCAAAAAAGCATTTAATGTCATTTCTTTTCCTCTATCAATAACCATTACTAATGAACGTTTGTTGTGCTTTTTCATACGTGTTTTAGGCATTTGATTTTCAGTACTGCTTATCTACCTTCCTTTCATTTATTTGCGTGTTTTTTCCCTGGAATCCAATTTTATATTATACCTGCAAGTGTACACTATTTATATATTTTTATCTTTTTAAATGGCATGTTTATATCGCTTTTTCATTTCATCTTATTTAGATAAATATTTGCTTCCTAAACTTCCTAGTCTTATCCTTAAATATTGCTGCTGTTATTTTTTCTTGGGGTAAATATATTGTAAGGTATTTCTCCCACCTTCTTAGCATGCCTTCGAGGTTTAATGGTCAGCATATTCGAGAGGTTCGAGTCCTGGCGAAGGCACTGCTCATTTTTCACGTCTCCTGCTTTCAAAATAGCCTAATACAATACTTGAATTATTCTTCCTACAGTTTTAGTTTTGATTGCGTAGCAAGTAGTTTATTTCTCGTATAATAGCATAATTAAAGTAACTTTCATTGATGGCTATAAGAATTAACACATTAAGTGCACTAGATATTTTGTTGAGGACCCCCTTAACTAGTGGATCAAAAGGCTATTCAAGTGTTCATGTTGAAGTTTTAAATCAGTCGAAGCTTCATGGATGGCCTGACTTTGTAATTAATGTGTAAATTTTAATCGTGTTACCCACACATCGCTAATTGAGAGATAACATTAAGCATCTTTAATTTTGCGCCTATATATGGGTAAAACACCATGTTTCCACACACTATCTGCTCTTATAGTAACAAGAAATATTAAGTAAAAAATGTTGGTTTCAAGTACGTTTGTTGCATGCGGTCGCTCAAAAATATATCTGGTCGTCAAATAAAAAATTTCACTTTCGGAACAAATACTATTTGAATAATATATACTAAGCAAGCCTACATATATATGCAAAAACTCTTAAGCAAAGAATTCTACGAAATGGACTAATTAATTAGTAATTACATTAATTAAAGCTAAATTCACTAGACGTATTGAATCGATAAAAAAAACTAAAATTTTACATAAGCTTTTATTTAGCTCACATATAGGGCTTGTATCCATGGTAAAACATTTGTCATCTATTTTCCAGCCCTTTCTGATAAGCTATCGATTCAAATTTGGTAAGTATATTAGTTGTGAAATACAATATAATGTGGTAAAACGAGTTTTTCAAAATTCAATCTTTTTAACTGAATGTTGAAACAATTTTTCGCCCATATCTTCCTTTAGTAAAGGAAATAAAAATCTCTAAATTTTATTGTTTGCACTATCAGATAGAGCAGAAAACATTTTTAAGTGAAGTCACATAAGATTTTAATATAATTTGTTATTTTGGGTAAAATCGGTGGATGTTTTCCATCATAACAGAACTGTCGGGAAATAATAATTATTCACAGTCGAAAAATGATCTTTCAGTTAATAATTTAATATCAAACTTGTCAGGGAGACTAAAATGACGAAAACTGAAAGAAAAAATTTTTTTAAAGAAACTTTTACCTAAAATTCATAAAATCATAAATGAATTAGTCGAAAAATAAAAATTAAAAGAAAATCTTATATAATAATTATTTTTCTACAACCCAAAACGGTAACTGAGTTAAAAGTAAAAAAATAATTTATCATCTAGTTGAATAATACTTTAAGTGATTCTCTTTACAAAATTCATCTACGAATAACATAAATGTGGAACGCCGTTGATAAATTTAGAAAGATAATGATTTACACCTTTGATATGCCAATTCGATTATTAGATTTCCTTATTTAGGCACCCACACTTTTATTATTCGTGATATAAAATTTTAGATGAATTTTCATAAAAAGAATTTTTTAATCTGTTTATCCTATTAAACTACAAGATAAATTATTTTCTACTTTTAATTCATTAATTATTTTATGAGTTTTAAACAAAAGCTTATTTTATAAAAAGGTTTTATTTTCCCTCATTTTGTTTTTGTTCATTCAAATTGTCATGAGTTTGAAATAGAAAGTTATTTCATAGAAAGTTTTTTGTTTTTGTGTTAAACATTTTTTTTCTATTTATATTGTTGCGAAAAATTCGGCGGTTGCGCCTGTATGTAAGCTTTCCGGCATAGCACTAGGGTTGCCATAAAAAAGTGTATGGTAGGGTTGCCATAAAATAGTGTATGGTAGGGTTGCCAGATTGGCGACTTTATCGCCCATTCGGCGACCAAATTGGCGATATCCTATGGTCCAATCGGGAAGCTTCTAGAATAACTTCTTGTCGAGATATTTCTCGAAACGTGTGGAACCTAAGGAAAAGCTATATAAACCCCTGCGTTTCTGACAGCCGGCATTGTGAGAATAGCTGCTTACTGCGAGTGCTAAGCTACGCGAGAGTTTTGTGAACGGAAAGCGATCGGGATAGTGCTTTGCCGTGAAGCTACCTTTACAGTATAGCTTGACAGTGTATTGGTGATTGTTCCACGGTGTTTATTATAAGTTTAGTGTTGCCGGGAAGCTACCTTTACAGTTACAGCCTGAAGCTGTGTTGCTGATTGTTTCAGCGTAGTAGATTTTCGATGCCTTTAAAGGTAATTTTGGAACTGTGCTGTAAATATTGATTCTTGTAAATAAATTGTGCTTTTTATTGTTCTGCATCGTGTTTTCATCGGATACTCTCAAATCCACGAAACCGTATAACGCAACAGTATGTTATCATCAATGTTTCTTTATCTTCTTGCAATGCATAAAGAAAGGTTTTTAACTAGTTTTAGCAAACCGTTCGAGGTCCAATATGCGTTTCTTTAAGGTATCCGACCTCTTTACTAGTTTAATTCCTCTTATTCAATTGCGAGGAAAATGCTTCGAATCTTTGCCGTGATTAAGAAAAAACGCGTATAAAAAACTGCGAAAAAAAAAAGGACACTTCTATATTTCCCGTTCTACTAGGCCGACTGATGAAATTAAAATTGCGTTTTCCATGTCTCAAATGCGCGACTTACGATATATATTAGTTTTATATATAGCATTGTTCTAACATAGGTATTCTGACACAAAATCAGACTTTTTCTGAAATAAAATACCAAGTTTTTCCCATATTTCGATTCTACGACACGGATTATGCCAAGCTGCCATGTTTTGTAAAAATCGCACGAGTAGTTTTTAAAAACATTACCTCTCAAAATTTTAGCTCCATAATCTTAATTGGAGTTGATATATATTTATTAATATCTCATTTTTTATTAAACTTATTTGATTCTTCCTTTCATATTTCGAAATTTAGGTTCAGTTCAAATAAAATTCGCTAATTTTTCTGATTTGTTTTTAAATTTTGAAATAGTTTTTATAAATTTTTCGAAAGCCATTTTGAGCTATAATCTATAAAATTTTTGACATCACCTTAAAGTAGATGTATTTCTAAGCATACCTGCAAAAATCAGAGATTTTTAATTAACATTTCCTAAGATATACGGGAATTTACATTTCGGCGCGTTTTGAAATTTGGTGTATTTATTATAAACGCAGTGGTTTACGCACTTCGTTAAAATTATTTGAAAGTATGAACGATGACTTTTTTTCTGCTCGTGGACAAAATGGAACAAAGAAATGGAAAAATGGACAAAAGGAAAATAGGTTTCTATAATTTAAGAAGTGCGCCAAGTGAATTATTCTTGGCGCAAACGGGAAAAAATCTGCCAAGATAAATTTTTAAATTTCTCCATAAATTTCTCACCAAAAATTACAAAATTTAATATATAGGCATAATTTGAGTTGTAGAATCGAAACATGAAAAACAAATTCAGAAAAAGTCCGATTTGGGGACAAAATACCTATGTTAGGACAATGCTATATATAAATCTAATATATATCGTAAGTCGCGCTTTCGAAGACATGGAAACCGCAGTTTGAATTTTTGTCAATCGGCCCAGTAGAACGGAAGATATTGGTGGGTGCTCAAATTCTGCACAGCCATTATACATTTACAAACATCCATGTCTGCTCTGGGATTTGAACCTAGGCCCTTCGGTACGGTAGTCAGTGTCACTAACATGTTCGCGTTTGTGAGTCTTACCAAACACCAAACTTATTTACCACTACTTGTCGAGTCTTGAGAACAAAAGTATTTAAATATGTACATTCCAACAAATAGGTTCAAATAGGTTTGTTTTGGTTTAGTTTTTTTTATAGCAAAACACACTAGAGCTACCTGTCTAAAGAAAGGGATGCTTTGTAGAGAACTTTGTAAGTTAAACTAGTTCGTATACACCTTACGCATGGGGAAAACCACAAAAACGCTCATGCAGCCATCCCTTTTACCTGGAATCGAACCTATGTCGGAACTACCAGTTTTACCAGTCAGCGATTTTAAAGCTCAGCCGCTGGTAGTTCTTCAATACAAATAAATTTAACTTCTATATATCCTGGCTACAATTACTTTCGCCTTTTAATCATAAATCGCTGAAAAATATATCAAAATATTCACCGAATCTAGTTCAGTCAACGGGTTGGTAGCTCGTGGCAGCTGCTTTCGTGGGTGGATGGCTCATGGCATAAGCTGCTTTCGTGGTACGTCGCCAGAATTATCATTATAAATTACATATTCACTTGCTATTTAAAAGCCATTAAATTTGTATTTTGTTCAGCTTGGTGGAAAAGCAACGGAATATGATTACCAATAAAATGTTAATTAAAACGAACTTCAGAATGCTAATGTCAGTTCAAATATAATTATGATATTTACATTTCAATAATTTTATTTTATGCATTGTGAAACAGTTGTTGTAAGATATTGTCAATAGTTAAGCATTAGATTTTGGAAAGTTTTTTGTAATAGTTTCAAGAGTACACTTCAAGAAGATGCGAAAATTTCAACATAATAATAATAGCTAAATGCAGTACTAATCACCAGTACATTAAAATGTTTAATAAAATACGGTTATGCATATGAGGCTAACACAGAAAACTGAAAACCACATTAATATTTCCCGATTGTAAATATGGAAGTTCTTTAGGAAGACGAAACAAGAGTTAGAGTTCTAAAAGCTTTTCTTCTTCTTACAACTTTTCGTCGTGAATTAATTATCTCACCAATGCTAAAGAAAAGAGATTATCCAGTTAAGAATTCTCTGGATGTTTTTATTTTTTATTATTTCTTTTCTTGCTGCGATGTTTTGCTTGTAAATTTCAGTTAAATGTATTGATTTCAAGGAAACATTTTCTTTTATTTGACAAATAAAAAAAAGAATTTAATTTTCATAATTCTTTTAATGAATTCATGCTCATTAAAATATTTTCGTCTTATGATTGAATTCAGAGTGTACTTTACTGTTATCGTGATTACTAAAGCCCAGTTAAACAATTCTTACTTCCTTTTACGAGTACTGTAATCAAGAAAAATTCCGATTACCATATTTCAACGAAAACGTCCATTTTGAACGCGATGGAATGCAATTTAACGATGGTTTTGCGTGACATCTATACGTAAGGGAGAAAGGACTCTTTCCTCAAACGAATTATAAAACTGATTTAAAATGGATTAAGAAGAGATTTTTTCATAGTGTCTGTACGTACGTATGTATGTATCTCAAATCACCCAAAAACAATTAACCTCAGAATGTTGAAATTTTGTATGTAGAACTGCTATAACATGTAGGCGTGCACCTCCCCTTTTGGTTACTAAGCATACATATAACTTCTATATATTCTATATATCCTATATTTACAGCATATGTTCTACGTATCCTATATTTATATATATATATGTGTGTGTGTGTGTGTGTATTCTGTTACTCGGCTCAGTGAACTCACTTTTTTAAATCTTATATTCTTATAGATTGGTACATTGCGCATTTTTTGCTTTAAAAATTATTGAATATTGTTCTTATCTTCCAGTTAAGGATTTTATGCCTTTAGTAAATCTACATGCAATATTTGTAGAATTATCAATAATTTGAAAGTTGTTTAAGTGCGGCTAAGCCTAATTATTTTTAGCGAAGGAGCCATATTTATTTGCATTTGAAACTTAGCAGAGTAGTGGATTTGTTGCATGTAAAGAAACTAAACTTCGCGGCAACAAAGATAACGCCTTCTTTTATTATTGCGAATTAAATCAAGCTTAATTCCTTCTGCAATTTATTCCAGGAAATAAGTGTTTAAGATCGTCTGTGAAAAGCTGTTCCTCTTTTTGTTTAATTTCTTTTATACATCGTTTTGATTTATTATAGTATTTGAATAGAATACGTGGCAACGATTAGATAATTCTTCAGATGATACAATTTTTGTGCATTCTGAGTTATAAAATGAATTACATATAGCACTATTAAGTGAATCTAGTGTCATAATGTCGCTATGGTAAACAAATATAGTGAATTTTAAAGAGTGCATTTATTCTATTGTCGTTTATGCGGTATCTACGAAGTAGATTTAATTCAATCCAATAAGTTTAAATGAAATTTAATAAAAAATGCTCATAATTTAATATTCCATACAAGGAAGTCATGTGTTGTACACATCGAAATTTTTTAATTGACTTTCGGTCACATAAAATGAATGATATAAATAAAAATGTATTGTTATACTTTTTTTACAGTTTGTAGGTGGTGTCCTGATCAAGAAGCCCGTATCCAATTTAAGCCTGCTAGACTGATACCGAGTTATTGATTAGTCTGAGACAAATCGTAAATTCTAAGGAAGGTTATTCTAACTTTTTTATTTAAGTCTTAAATAAAAAGAAAGACACTACTTCTGTGAGAGATGAACGTCCGCTACTTCTGGAAATTTAAATCGACATAGAAGAAATTTAAAATTTAGGTGTCGAAGGCTGAGAATACACATAAAATAAACTACGCAAGCTGATTCAGACAATTAACGGCGATTATTGTAAATGCAAGATACTAAATCTGGAATAAAATTTAGGCAGAGTTGGAGATAGTGAGTAACAGCAAGACTTGGCTGACAGAAGCTTTAATCCAAACGTTCAACAACTATTTTGCATTTTGCAAACAACTATTTTGCATTCTGCTGAGGACTACGGAAACGAGAAGTTGTAGTAAAGGTTTAAATCATACTTATTGAACATAAAATACCTTTTAGGCTAATAAACACAAAACTATTATTTAAAGTTACTATCCAAGTTAAATTATTAATTTTAGCCTTCTGAAACTAAAATTTACTCTTTTATATGATTTGTAAGCTTCTTTTGTCAATTAACTCAGTTATATTATTATTTTCCTTTTACTATCACTTCTGCTTTCAACCATTCCCACCAGGATGCAAATTAGTTAATGTATATAAGTGCAGAATTCCTAAGCTTTAGAGAAACCTTTAAGAAGCTATCGGTTATTCTGTTGGGCCTCCCTGCTACTTGATTAATTTAATCGGCTTAAATTTGGGTAGGCTAAGGCTTACTTAAACACATGTTAATTTATCTTTCATTCTTTAACTTGACTTTGAACTTCTGTTCTATTTTTGATCCAAACAGAGGGAATTGATTTACATTATTGGACTAGTTTATGCAGTCTTAAGCCGTGTTTAAATCAAACAAGGATTTAAAATAAGCAAATTTATTTCAAATCCTTGTTTGAGTTTTAATGTTAGGAAGGACAGAAAGTTCTTTATGTTTCACGGCGTAACATTTAAGCTACTGTAGAACCCATGGCAATCCTTACAAACTAATTACTGGTATCAAAGAAATAAAGCCTGGAACTAAGATGCTTCAACAGTAAACGCTGAATATTTTATCACACCTGAAACTTAGAAATGTAAATGTGCATATGTCCAGTTAAAGAGAGAGATTGAAATAGCCGTTACTGAGTCAATAGAGATGTGAAAAGAAATTGCAGGAAGTTAAGTTTTGCTGGGTTATAGATATTTAGGTACTGACGACTTTTGAATTAGTTTCATTATAAAATTTTTCCTTTCGGTGCATAAATATTAACTATGCACTTTTATATTACTAGCATTTAATTTGTCACTTTAGTTTCATCTTTGATATCACTATATAGATCCATCTACAATTTAACAATGGATCTTTTGCTATTGTGCCAAGCTTAATATTTTGCTGAACGTTTTAGCAATTTTGTTTGACTATTTTTATACCAGTTGATTTCATATTTCTATTCTTTTAACTTATTTCGTTCGTCTAATAATATCCCAATAATATTTTAACTTTTTGAAAATCTATAAATGAACCTTTTTTTTAAAATAAATTTTGATCAAAGGAAAGTTTTTGTAAATAACATTTAAGATGTATGCTGAACGAAAATGAGATTAATTTTAATGCGAATTGATCAGTAAGTCTTACTGGAAACAATGTGATAAAAAATCCAATAATTGTCTCTCGCAGCGCCTTTGTATTTTCCACATTTTTTTAAAAAGGACTTCTCTTCTAATTGAGGCTGTGAGTTTTTCAGTCTGTACAGAAGTTTACTTTGTATAAAAATTCGATGTCATTAACGCCTGATATGCGAAATAGCCCTTCTTAAATATTAATTAGGAATCTTTTTTTTTCTTTTCGGAAATGTACATTATTAATGGAAGTGAAGGATGAAAGTGAGCATAAAAAGAAAAGATATTAACTTTCAGAAGCATTATAATTAACTTGTATCTGAGTCTGAAATTCACTTCGAATCTTAGCAGTTTAAAATTAATTGACTACTGTCTGTTTACAAAATACTTAAAATCCCAAAACTCATTTCCTCTCGGCTATTATCCTGGGAAACTTGATACATTTTTTTCACATTTTCGACGGCTTTAATTTCGATTGCTGAATAGCATTTTAAAATTGAACAGCTACCAAATGAATGTTTCATTTAGTGGATACATATTTAAGTGCAGAATTATGAAAGAAGCATATAAATGTGATATTTAAAAATGTACTTCATTAAGTGATAGTCTTCCTTTTCAAGTAATACTAAATTTTAATTTATAATATGCAGTTTTATTCAAATGTCTGACAGTGCATGTGTTTCAGAAGGGTATTGTATGTTTTCCTTTATAAGCCGACAATACTTGACAGATTTTTTATGAAATTTTGTGGATCAGCATATATGCAAATATAAACTAATTTATCAATGATTTGATGAAAATTATGAATTACTGAAAATTATTACAAAATGAAATAATTGAAATTAATTGACTTACTAATAAAATTTTTCAACATCAATATCTAATTCTGAGCTTTCTAGGAATTTTCGGATGTCTCTCTCTGCTGTTAGCAACCGAGGATGACTATGATCATAAGTCTACTTCACTATTAACAACCTCATTATCTGTCTCGTGGACCATCTTTACTTCCTTCTACAACACTTCTGATACTGGAGCTGTAGATGTTGCTTCCATGTAGACGGATAGTCACAATGGATAGTGGGAGACCGATCACAAGGTACAGAATGTTACTTACAAAAGAGATATATGTTCTGAATATTGTTATATTCGGAGAAAGACAGTAATCATAAGTTAGTTTTAAAAATAAGCCTTATTTTCTTAATATAACCAGATAGTTAGTTAACACTAGAACAGAAAAATTTTGGAACACCTTGAACATATAAAAGCACACAGTTAACCTATTTAAGATGTCATAAATATTTATAAATTTAAATTATTTTAAAAAGTTTCAATTTCATTAAAATGGGTACTAACCTTTCATATACTCTATAATTGAACAATGAGTTAAAAGCAGAACGTGAAAAAATATTACTTAATTGCTTGTTTAAATAAAATTTTAATTAGCACATTTTTTCCTTTTTCTTTTTTTTATTCGCTTTCTGCATTCCTTAACAAAAATTGCTAAAATTCTGAATAGAAATTTTGATGCTTCTCCTAATTAATTAAAAAAAATTCTTGCTGTCATGTCTAGACAGAAAGCAAAATATCTACTTAAATATTAGATTAATGCTTTTTTAAAATTAGCTAGAATATTAATTTAATGACTAGCTCTAAAAAATATAGTAAAAACATACCCAAAGTATTTAACATAAATGTCGTGATTCTAAACAAAAACAAAGCAAAATCTGACGTGTACACCACATGACTTCCTTGTACAGAATATTAGATTATACGCATTTTTTCTGCATCCCATTTAAACTTATTTCCTCGAATTCTATTAGACATACATTTTTCATTCAATTAATTCAGTTCTCACTTCGCGGCAAGGCAAAAATACATAAAAACTTAAAATATCTTCATTAAAAGTTGAAAGATATAGAAAAATATAAAGCACCAATACAGTTAAAACAATTAAAAAAACTGTTTTTACTATTAAAAGTTAAAGTTTCTAC
Source organism: Stegodyphus mimosarum (assembly GCA_000611955.2). NCBI lineage: Eukaryota > Metazoa > Arthropoda > Arachnida > Araneae > Eresidae > Stegodyphus > Stegodyphus mimosarum. The sequence goes on from KK112877.1 coordinate 21,646, forward strand.
GCAAAAAAAATTCGGCCAACAGGCAAGAAGTCAGATTTTTCGGTGCACAAAACAAAAAGTTTCGTTTTGGTACCACTTAGCAAAAAGACACTGAAAGTGCAGAAAAATTTAATTTACTATTCTGTTCAGTTTCAAATGTAAACAAATATGGCTCCTATAGAAAGAAAAACATTAATTTTAGCAGCTCTTAAACAACTTTTAAATTCTCGATAATTCTACAACTATTGCATGCAGATTAACCAAAGGCATAAAAACCTTAACCGGAAGATAAGAACAACATAATTCAATCATTTTTAAGGCAAAAAATGCACAATTTACCAACATACAAGAGTAAAAATCTGAACTCACTGAGCCGAGTAACAGAGTGCGTACATATATATATTTATATATTTTTGGTACTGCCAATTGCAACCAAAAATGCAGGTGCACAACTACATGTTATAGCAGTCCTATATACAAAATTTCAATGTCCTGAGGCTACTCCTTTTTGAGTTGTGCGAGATACATTCATACATAAGTACGTACTTACGTACAGACGTAAAGACGCCACCAAAGAAATGTATTCTGAATCCATTTTCAAATCAGTTTTATAATTCATTTTGGGGAAAAGAGTCCTTTATTTTGTCCTTACGTGCAGCTGTCACGACAAAACATCGTTAAATTGTGTTCGATAGTGGTCAAAATGGATATTTTCGTTGAAATATGAAAGCCGGAATTTTTTGAGATTACAATACTTCCTTTACTTCGTAGAAATAAGTAAAAATGAAATTTCACATTTTAAAATTATTATTTTCAAACGGCAATGTGAAAATCAGTTATGTTTTCAATTGTAAAAATTACCAATTTAGCAAAAAACCTGTCAAAATTTTATTTCATCTCAATCATCATTTTATTTTCTTCGCAAACATTTTCAAAAGGAATCAAAGTAATTTTATATTCTATAAAGTCATAATATACCGGGTGCGTCATAAATTCGTGCAAAGTTCAAAAACTCGTAATAAAAGAAGGAATGTACGGAGAAACTTTCTGTTTGCACCAATATGGTCAGAAAGACATTGGATTATTTTCCATGAAAAAAAAAAGTTTACAAACGTAACCGACAGAGGGCGCTCACACGTCATACTGAGATGTTTTATGGAAATCAGGCTATCAGTAGAACACTTGGCTGGAAACGGATCCGTCATTCGAAGCCGGCAGCATGCTTTCTTTACCAGATCGGGTGTGGGCGGTTAAATTGGTCTACAAGAATGTTGAATCCACAACAGCTGCATTGGGAATGTTTCGCACTGAAGGCGAAAAAAAGTCCTATTTCATTGAATGGGATACGGAATTCAGTACGACGTTCTGACGAAACTGGGAGTTTGGAAGATTGTCAAAGAAGTGGAAGACCACCCTTGAGAGTGGACTGCGTCCATGTGATACAAAGTGTCATGAAAGATATGGCAGCCGAGACATCAACGGGGAATAGCAGTGCTCGAGAAGCTGAAAGAAGAACAGGGATTCCGAAAGCGTTGATTCGACGTACTCTGCACGAAATTTTGGATCTGTATCCATACAAAATCCAGCGACTTCACCAGTTATTACCGCCAGATACAGATGCAAGACAAAAGTTTGCTACATGGGCGCTGGCACAAATGGAACGTAACCTACAATAGATGCTGAACATCATGTGGACGGATGAAGCTCACTTTTCACAGCATGGTGACGTCAATACGCAAAACAGTCGTATTTGGGCGTCGTCTAACCCTTGTGAATACCAAAGCTAGCCACTGCATTCTCCTCATGTGACTGTTTGGTGTGGTTTCACCGCATCTTTTATTCTGGGCCCTTTCTTTTTTGAAGAACCCTGTCCAGTATCCGGCGGGAAAACCTGTAGTCACTGTAACACGGAATCTTACGCTTTTGCGTGACCAAGTTGTACCTGCATTGCAGGAAAGACATGCCTTACCTGTTGTCACCTTCATGCAGGATGGTGCCCCGCCCCACATTGTACGTGACGTCAACACGTTCCTGATGGAATCATTCACCGAAGACCGAGTCATAAGTCGCGGCTGTAAGATTAGTAGTAAGATTAGCAGTAGCCTTCAAGATCAGCAGACTTGACTCCGGCAGATTTCTGGTTGTGGGGATACTTAAGGTCTCGCGTGTACCGAGGCTTCTGAAACCACACTGGGGGAACTAAAAAATGGCATTGGGCTAATCTTCGCTGCCATCGATGGCGACTTTGTACACTCCGCTCTAATGGGCGTAGTGACGCGCCTCACTTACCTATTACTTTGTGGTGGTGGTAATGTTGAACATCTGTTACTATAAAAAAATGCATAGTGTCATGTCATTGTGATCTGTTTGATTGCCTGTTTCTGTTTGCGTGATTTGAATAAAACGTCTCAGTATGATGTGCGAGCGCCCTCTGTCGGTTACGTTTGGATTTTTTTTTTTTTCATGGAAAAAACTCTAATGTTTTTCTTCTGACCATATTGGTGCAAACAGAAAATTTTTCCGTAGATTCCTTCTTTTATTACTAATTTTTTAACTTTGCACGTATTTATGACACACCCGGTACTTCTACACTGATGTCATTTGGGGGGAATGTCTGATAAAATTTCTGCCATTGAGCGTGAAGGCTTTAAAAGCATTTGCTGAAGTTATAGCTTTGAAATTTGAAATTAGACGCAAACGCAGGTTGCATCTAATCTTAAAAGCAAAAATAAATTGATAGTTTTATTTTTTATTTTTGATGCTATGTACTTTTAATATATATTATATATTATGCTTTCTTTTTTAATCACGTCTTTCCATGTAAATTGTAATAATAGACATGGATGTTAATTAAATGAGGCTACATTATGCTACATGGATAACAATTTAAATCCTACATAAAATTTATTGTACTGTTTCAGAAACACTAGCGGGCAACCCGTCAAATGAGCGGTCTACGGCCAAAAATATTTATAAGTTCTATGTACTGAAAAACTGAATATAAAATGAACTATTAATTTAATGCACTGTAAAATCTATGAGTTCTATTACACCTGAAAAGAAAGTGCATAAAAACATTTCAGTATGCATGTAGTTAATCCATTCTTTCCAAGGAACAATCAAATCTTAAATAATTTTCTGTTGTGAAACTATAAAATAAAAACTGTGGACGCTTCAGGTTAATACGTATAAGTATGATGTCATGATTTAAATTTAATGTAATGTAACATCTTTTTCTCAGTATCAAAAAAAGAATTAACGTGGCAATATCATAACGTGTCAGTTATCTTAATCGGAAATAAAAAAGTTGCCAACAGCAGCTATTTATTTAAAATGCTCCCATTAACGAAGCATTTTTGACATACAATGATTTCACATGCAATCGCGTGCTTTCTTTATAGTCAGAACACAATTTTATATAGTAATAATACATTTTAATGTTTGGCAATGCTATTTTTGTCCCCTATTTTTTAAAACGTGCAAATTTTTGATTAACAAACTCTACGATTTGAAAGCGAACAGTGGCAACCCTTTTCGAAATAAAGAAGGTTTTTATCTCCGGCGTGCGAGACTGTTGCCACTCGAGAAAATGAAGGCTAAAATAAGCGTTTTCAGGATTTTTGAAATCTCGGCTGATTAAAGTCGCCCGAAATAAGAATGGTCAAAATGGCTTTCCACGAACTTTTGGAATCCTTGTGTACCTCTTTTGAAATTGAACTCCCCGCCGTTCCGGAGGAGATAATGCCACAAACAAACAAACACAGAGACAGAGAGACAAACGTACACCGATTTTAATGGTACAGGTTATATATTATTTAGTGAATATTTCAAATGTTTTCGAAATAAGCATGTTTGTTTTCGCTTATTTATACAAAGTAATAATCAATTTTTTTGTCGTTTTCTAAGATGCAGAAGTAATTTTGTATAATAAAAATGCAAACGTAGTTAGGAGAAGTGCTTCTTACAAATCATTTAAGTCTCTTTATTGCATTTCTTTTAGAAACTCAAGTTCTACATTTCTATTAGGAACATATTTTTTTTAAAGACGGACATAACTTTGTATAGATCATTCATGCTTCTTTGTGAAACAAGAACGTAATTTCGTTTTTGATCTAATAGTGATGCTTTTTGATTGCTACAAGAGAAACAACTCGGATCTTTTTCCAAAAGTTGTCTATTGAGCATGTGAATTATTTTCAAAAATCAAAGGTATGTATGATAGATATTTAATTTAAGCCTTATATGCCTATCTGCTTTAATTTCACTCTAAAATGTTATTAGAGAGTTTCTAAGAGCTCCTATATTAAACTTCTTGAGACAGCTTCTAAATTAAAATTCCTGAGAGAAAGTTTGTACTAAAGATCAAATTAGGCATTATACAAGGGCATTATAAGAGCTTTTTAGACATATTAAACGGTAGAGTTAAGCAAAATTGGACTCTCAAATGCTCAAATGTTCTGATTTTTATGCTCAAATGACCATTAATTCGAATTTATGTCCGGCATATACTTCTCGAGGGATCTGAAATATGACATTCTGAATATGGAAATGGCGTGTAAGCAATTATGATAAAACGGGACTTAAATATTCTTTATACATATATTTGCCAATAGCAACGATCTGGCCAACCTTATCAGCATTGAGAATAGTATGAAGTTCACCTAAGGCCGTCTATTCTTTTTGATTATATTCGAAACGAACAATTTATTATTGAAATTAATGCTATAATTACGAAGCAGTTTATCTTTCTCTCTTTGCTTCGGAAATTTTGCAAAAATTAAAACTATTTTTCAATAGGAAGAATGATTTTCGAAGAAAAGTCTGTTTTATATGCAAGAAAACATATTTTAGCTCATTAAGAAGAAAGATCTGTGTCTGATCAACTTCGAAATCAACAGATATTTATATAAAATTAATTTTGTTCGAAGGTAGTTTTTTATTAACTTTTATAATAATCATCTTTAAATTTTGTGTTTAGAAATTTGTTGCAAAATTTGGAAGAATTTTAATTCTATACGATCATTCTGAATCAGATAAAGAATCTTAGAAACTATTTCTTAAACGATAAGCAACTCACAAACAAAAATTTCCAGTTGCTTCAAGGTTAAAATTTAGTTCCTGTAATGTAGTACTGTTGACGGTAACTGTACTCTTATTTAGCATTGTTAGCGTTTGTTCGAAATTTGATAAACGATTGCATGATAATTCTCGCTATGAAAGAGATATTTTAACAGAGATTAGGACACAATACCAAAGCTGTTACTGTCTGTAATTAATAATGAAAGATTATTATTTACTTCCCTCAACGACAGGAAAATTTTCCATTACACAAAATGTTAGCTATCAGGCAGCAGCGGTGTTAAAACTTGTGCTACTGGGTAAATGCTAACAGAAGATAATAGATATTTACAAGCTTCGTGATTTAAAGTGAGACTTCTTTGTATTCAATTATAATAGACGCATATCAGTGAAATTATTTTCTAATGCTGCACAATGTGTCTTATCAGTGTTATCTCGAATTTTCATGACTAGGAAGTATACTTCCGAAACCGTTCCGAAAACTTTATACTTCCGAAACCGTTTTGTAAACATTTAATGGGTTGTCAGTAATTAAAATTTAGTTTTCGAAGCAGCGAGTTAAACTACTGTGCAGGAGATTAGGTTTGCTGAAATTTTACTGAGCATTTTGAACAAAGAAGGAAAAACTGCTTTGAATGGTTAATTTGGATATTCTTTTCTCGTAGTAAAGAATTAACGATATGAAAGAGCAGTTTGATTTTACATTTGAAGTGTTTAGTTGGTCTGAAAGACATTACTAAGAATTTGTCTCGAGTTTGAGTCAAATGTTTACTTACAGAAGAATTATTAATGCAAATAAAGTCTTACTTTTTAAAGTATGCTATTATTGAAGTAAGTTATATTTAATGAAAATTTGCACATTTAATAACCGAAAGATACAATTTAACATAATATACATATGTAAAACTGATTAAGATAGCATTAATTTTCAATTTTCAATAAATATATACACATCTTCTATGTTAATTCATAAAAAGATATTTTCGCGTTTTTTATTTAGCCAAAATTCAACCTTTGGTTGGAAATAGTTTTGTATCATCAATTTTCTTATTTTCGGGGGAACCTGGCAGGAAGACGCATTTTACTTATGCTCCTTAGTGCTTCAATTCTTTTTCAACTTCTTTAAAGTAAATCAAATTAAATTTGATGAAGACAATTTTATTCTTAGGCAGATATTTCAATGCTTGTCTCAACCTGTATAGTTTATTCTAATTAAAAATTTTGTTTTAACTTGAAATCTTTCCTGCATTTCACTATTACACTTATATGATTAAAATGTGCAAATGAAGTGCTGATTGTCTGCTTTGAGCGCTGTTAATATCGACTAGTAAGTTTGTCTCGGATTGAAAACTAAGTTAATATTCGGGGAATAGCAGAGTAAGGTTTTTGGGCTTTAAATTTTGAATTTTACTTGTAATTGCTTTGGATCATTGTGTCTCTTCAGCCGCCGGTAGTAGAAGTTAATAGTGTTTATTGTTACAGCTCTTTAACTTCATTTTAATGTTTAAGTAAATTCAAACAACTTTTACATATTTTTAATGCTGTTGTATGGAAAGTTTAAGATTATATGATAATTTAATCGGCAGTCCAGAATATTGGACTGGGGATCAAATTATGTTAAAGTATCAGCGTACTATACATAAATTTACATGACTGTGGTTTCGAAGGTTTCATAGAACTATGTTTTTTTTTCAATCCAAGGAGAGAGAATGACGTAGGGAGAACATGCGCTCACACGATAACAACATAAAAAATGAAAGAAATGAAAAAATGAAAGCAAAACAAGACCATGTACAAGACTTACGAACTGCCGAAAAAGGCAATTAAGACGTCAGAGATCACGAATCCGGCCACCAAGGAAGGACGTGAAGCACAAGATACCAACGGAAGTTCCACAACGGGAACGCCGAGAAGAGGAAAATTTCCAGAGTAAGAAAGTACTAAGAAACCAAATAGCTCTGACGACTCATCAAGCAAGAGTTTCCCGGTTAAACGATGGAACTGCTTCGGCCACAGCTCGCAAGCGTCCAGCACCTCCAAATGTGGCTCAGCGCCAAAAGAAGATGTTATGGGAAACGAAACAGCTGGCTAAAGGGAGCAATGGAAACAGCCAGTCACGGCAGAGAATTAATTACAGACGAACAGATGAGCCAAATATCGTCATAGGAAGAATTTCTAAGAAACGAATGCCTGTACAGTGGTGTCCAAACTAAAAAAGGCGGTGGTTGATGATTCTCCACCGGATTTGGCGATTGGGCCCCCTAATCCCCAGTCGCCTTTTAAAAGGAGGAGTATATAAAGTATTTCTCCCACCTTCATAGCCACCTTCATAGTATGCCTTCGTATGCTACGCACACTCGGCGCGTATTCGAGAGATCCGAGGTTCGAGTGCCGGAGAGGGCACTGTTCACTTTACATGTCTCTCAACATCAAAAATCCTTATGTCTCTACAAGGTAGAGATGGACTAAAATTTTGGTACTTATAAGTTTCTGTTTAATTTTTCAAAATGTAATCTAACAAAATTCCGCAGATTATGCCGAATCACATCTCTAAATATTCAAATTTTTACCAAGGTCATAAAAGCCGATAAGTTACTAATCACTGCCCTGCCGACCAAAAGTGTGTTGACTTCCCAATTTGTCTACATTTAAATGTTACAGTTTAAAACCTTGTTCACAAATACTAGTGAGTTATATTTATTATTCACCTCCATCCCCACTTTCTTCTTACCCATCTTCTGCTGCCTATTCACCTTATCGAGAATTTACGCGTCCGTGGGCATATTTAACGTATAACGTGTTTTTTCTCTACACCCATTCCTCCATATTTTCTTCAATTACCTCTTGAAACTCCTAAAACAAGTCACACTTTCAATAAGCCTGCTGTCATTGTTTAGCCCTTTTCAGTATCAAAAAGCCGTCACCCTTAGGAAGATCTGATGGATTATATTTAAGATCCCAGTATTATTCCAAGCCTTAACAATAAACTGAGTGCAACAAAAATTGTGAATTTCTTGTAATAACACAGAGGGTTTTCATCCTTTTTGATAATCAGACATAGAACGGTCTTTTTAGCACTGGTAATCCACAATACAGATACTCTGGAATTTAGTAGTATCTTCTAAGGACAAAATTTCAATCTTTGAAAGAAACATTAGTTATCATTTTATTAGTCATGAAGTGAAATATTTTCTTCTTTTCAAAAATGAACGAGTAAGGAGTATAGAAATAAATTAGAAATATCCTTGGAATAAATATGAGATCTTGGATACTACTCCCATTACGGGAAATATGAGATCTGCTTTTTATTCCTCACCCACTACCAAGGATAGCTGATTCTCAAAGTGTTACCATTCAAAAAAATATCATTTATTTACTTTTCGTTTTTAATCAGGATATTATTCGATCCAAACAAAGACATGCAAATGCAATCTATTTCTTTAAATTTATATGTGTAAAATATAAATAATAATTTTAATGTATGCTGTTAATATAAACTAAATTCATAATATACCAACAGATAATTTTATGCTTATTTTCAGATTGTTATAAATAATAAAGTGTTTCTGTCGTCCTATTATATGTAACTGGGAGCAAATGTAATTGTAAACAATTTTATGGCGTTTTAATTTTAAAACTTTTTGTAATATCTCTTTGAATCTTTGAAATTTTTAATGGTAGACTATACTCCGAAGCTTAGACGAAATTGAAATTCCGAGAGCATTTATTTATTGTACATTTACGAGGTTCTATTCTTTCAAATATCTGCTCTGTAAACGATGAAACATAAGCAAATTCCATTCACTTATACTTAGTCCCTAGTGTATGAAATGTTTACGATGCACCAAAGATCATCTGCGAATATCCTGGCATATAATGAACATTGGATACACCAGGATTTTGATATATTAGATAAACGCTAATCTGAGCTTATCCGCCAAGAAAGCTTAAACTAAGTAAAAATACCTGTATGAAGTTTCCTTCTTAAGCAAAGGCTGAGAAAGTAATTATTTTTTTAAGTTTATCTAGACGTAAAATTAGAAGCCAAGGAATATTAAATTCTAAATATACTAAGGATCACAGTTCATTAAATTTAATACAGATATACTCTTTTTATTTACTTATGAATGTTATAAGTCAATCTGCGGAATCTATAAGACAATTGAAGTAAGTATAGATGATGGATCCAACTATAAAAATAGAAATTTCAGTAAAATTCGTAAAAACATAAATTATTTCAGAAAAAAGAAAATATTTAAAATAAAATTCAATTACATTTTTTATGTATTTTAATTTTTGCATGCATTTAAATTTAAATAATATTTCAAGAAGAATACATTTAAAATATATGCTTATAAATATTATCTAAGTTTCTGGAGAAAACCTTCTGTTAATTTTCCAGAAAATATTTGAAAACCTCTACCATCATTTAGTTCTTTGTACGGCTTGAAACATTGCGGAAAGATGTTCATAAACCTTTATGTGGTGTTCCTAAATTCAAATTTCGCCTTGCAAGTGCTAAATGCATATTATTCTTTGCAAAATAGATTAAACAAAAGTATTCAAAAATTTAATGAAATATCCAACCATGTAGTAAAATAAATTTTAGAATAATATATCACCTAAAACATTTGAAAAATATGGTGACTGACGTATACTGATTTCTGATTCCCCCCGCCCCCGAAATTTTTTTTTTCTGAAATGCTGATAATGGTTGGCAGTGACGAAATTTTGCAAAATACAATAATATAATTGTGAAAATGGTTTTAACACTGTGGTAGAGTAAAATGTAGCTTTTTATATACCTGTGTTGAAATAAATGCCTATTGAGTAAGATTTCTTCATTATGCTTTGATAAGCGCAGAAACAATGTATATCTCTGCATGCTAAATTCCTTGGAATATCTTTAAAAATCTTTTGCGTTCCATAAAAATGATAACCAACACTGGTTTCTTAATTAAAGAACCATTAGTATTTAAAAGAAACAGTTCTTGTTTTGCAGCTGCTATGCACAGTTCCCACTAATTAAAGTCAAAAGAGGCATTAAGAAGGAGGTTAGTCGGTAAATTTGTTGTCGAGTATCTTCAAGAAAAAAAGTATGCAAATTTCAAAACAATTGTATTACAAGAAAAATTGTATTACAAGGAGAGCTCATAAAAATATAAATTTTATTTTTACTGAACTCTGTGTCTGTGTTGCTAAATTCTTCTTCAAAAATTAATTATGGATATTTTAGGGAAATCGAACCCTCTATACCGACAATGTTAAATTGGCCATTTTCGATGTACCTTTTCTTAAAATCTGCTATAGATACACGTTTGAATTTTTTTGTGTAATTAAAGTAATAACGATAATCCGGCACGTTCGGGACCAGCTCAGTGCCGGACTACCGAAAATTCCGGTCTATCGGGCGGTAATTATAAGAACAATTAGGTTAATAGTTAAACTAAAAGTACAGTATGCAAATACATACAACAAAGTTTATTTTACATTTCATATAATGTATGTACACGTACTGTAAAACATATTTCACTTAGATTTAAAAATGTCACGAATGTCTTTTTGTTTTCTTGACTTTTGGCGTTTAGTATAAAATTTATTTCTAATGATATGGAAATCAATAATTTCTGAAGCACTGTAGCTAGTACTAGCCTCAGCAAAAGAGATAAACTTATTTAGTGATTCTGCAGCTTCTGCCCAGCTGATTTTTTCCTTTTCTTCCGTTTCGGCATCTGAGTCATTTTCTTCAAGATTTTGAGTAGGCTGAGGGTTTACTACAATGTTGATAATGTCCTCATCGGTTAGTTCTTGTTCAACAGGCTCATTCTCGTCGATTAAAAGCCACTCCTCTACCTCATCTTCAGGCAGGTTTTTCAAGGGATTGTCAGTACTTCTAACGACATCCAAAACTTTGGTCAGAGCGTCTTGATGGTTTTCTTCCTCATCAGTCTGTAGAGTTAGGTCAGATGCAGGGTTTGCAGCTGGCCAAAGTTTTCTCCAGCATTTTTGGAGTGTTGTATTTTTTACCTGGTTCCAAGACTGTGCAATAGCATAGACGGCATCTTTTACTGTAAACTTTTTTTGAAAATCAGTCACGTCACAGTCGGCATTTAACAGGCCTTGAATAAAAGACCTTCTATAAAAGCATTTAAAATTTTGAATAACCCCTTGGTCCATGGGTTGAATCAAAGATGTTACGTTAGGTGGGAGCAGAGTAGCAACAATATTTCCAGAAACTAACTCATCTACTGGCGGATGGGCTTTGCAATTGTCCAAAAGAAGGATGGCTTTAGTATCTTCTGGTAGACCAAGGCTTTTGAATGATTCCTTGACCTCAGGCACAAAGTGGTGAAAAAACCAGTCTTTAAAGAGGGCGGCAGTTATCCACGCATTTGATTGAGCATCGTATTGGACAGGCAAGTGTGTAACATTCTTAAAAGCCCTGGGTTTTGCAGATTTACCTATCACAAAAGGGGTCACTCGGTGGTTTCCAGACGCATTAGCACATAGCAAAACGGTTAATCTGTCTTTGTTTTTTTTAAAACCCTTGGCTGCTTTTTCTCCTCCCCCAGCTAGTGTAGATGTTGGTAAACATCGCCACAATAGCCCTGTTTCATCAGCATTGTAAATCTGTTCAGGTGTTAAATCATTATCAGCCACGATTTTCTCAAACTCGTCTTTGTATTTTTCTGCAGAGTTTTGGTTTGCTGAAAGGGTTTCTCCAGTTACATCAAGTCTTCGAATTCCATGCCGAAACTTAAAGTTTCTGAGCCAACCATCAGAATAATTACATTCACTTTCAGCAACTCCTAAATCTTGGCCGAATTTCTTTGCCTTTTCAACAATCATTGGCCCTGTTACCGGCTTTCCTTCAGAACGTACTGCACTAAACCATTTGAACAATACACTATCTAGCTGTTCCAGTTTTGGTTTTTTTAATGTTTTTCTAGAAGCCAATTTTTCAGTTGTTACCGATTGAGAAGCAAACTTCATTAGTTCATCTTTTTGTTTTTTAATGTCATAAATAGTTGATGAGCCAATATTAAACTCATTCATTAAAACATTTCTATTCTCGCCTTTTTCTAGCCGTTTGATGATTTCTAGTTTCTGATTGAGAGTCAGTGTTACGTGTTTTCGTTTCTCTCCTTTTGAACTCGAAGGCTTAGGTTTTGAAAACATGGTCACTGTACAGTTAGAACGAAAATCACTTTTTTTATAAACAGTTTCAAAAGTTACGTTTACTGCGATGTGAAAGGACACAAAACAACAACGCACAAAAAAATGGCGAAGACGCTTCGTGATTGATTAACGGAGCTGCACTGCACCTGAATTTGTTGTGACAGCTGAGACTAGCCGGCCGCTAATTGTTTCCGAACAATACCGAGCGCTTCCGGATGATCTCGAACTACCCCGAAAACTTCCGAATAGCTCTCGAGCGGTTTTATTTGCTTTAAAGACACACTTTTGGAGAAAACCAAAATTTTTACAATTTTCCGGAGCGATGCCGGACTATCGGGCATTCCGGACTGTTGGATGCCGGACTAATGGACTTCTACTGTACACATATTTAATTATACTGCAGTGAGCCTTTTGACATTTTAAGTTTCATTTTATAGAATATTGTATTAGGCATAGAAAAATTTAGCCCTTTTCTCACAAAAAAAATTGTGAATTTTTTTCTTAGTTTATCACAGATCTTTTCAGTAAATACCAGGAAACATAATAAATAACCCATAAATAATTTATAAACCTGTAAGCAGTAGTTCCTGAGAAAAGGTACATCGAGTATAAAAAATCACATTCGGAGAAAAACGCATTTTCATGTAAAAATCCTCATTGATCAAAGCGTTAGATTATAAATTAAAACTAGATTTTTTACAGTTCTAATTTTCATGGAGATGAAAGTATGGTATTTTTGGAAAGCTAAAAATGTAGAGAATTTGAAAATACAAGAATCCCAAATCACCATTTTGGAAAGATTTTGGGCTTCCAACACCCCTTAAGAAGCATTGTTGAGTAATTATTATCATTAAGGAAATAGATGTACAGATACATATTAAGTGTTTTGAACCCAAGGTAAATTTTCCCAAACACATTGTTTGCAATATGGCTATTACAAATTACTTTTTAAGTCTTGATTATAGAAGAATAATCTGAAATGTTACCTGGCCAATTATTTTGCACTAAATAGTTTTAATTTAATTTTTTTAAATAGTTTTCATGAAACTGCTTTCTATGTGAGCAGTTCATGAAATATCATAAATAATAATAAAATAAATAATAAAATCTTTTCATTCAAGAAAATTTGAGTACCTGTAATTTTGAATGTCAGTTTGAACGATAGTAAGTTACCTCAAAATTTTTATCATTTCTAGAATTCGAAGAGGAACTCAAGAAGTTTTATTGAGTTTTGCAAGGAAATCTAATGCTTTGGCATTTTGGGATTTAGGATTAAAAATTAGACAAATTTATATGCACTCTTAAAAGATTATTTAGATACATCTGAGACAGCTGCACAGCTTTAATATGCTTTCGGTTTCTTTCAGTGTAAAAAAACAAAATTATTTTTGTGCTTTTAATTTTCAGTCTTATACTAATACAGAATCCGTTTCTTTATCACAATATTTGGTTTCTAAAGAAAGAGAGTAATATATCATCATATTTGCTATTTTTTCTGTTAAATGAAAGGAAAGTTAACAGTTTGAGTGTGTTCAACCAAGTGGTTATTTATTCCTGCTTTTCTTTCCAAGAACTTTCACAAAGACCAGAAACTCACTTGTGCCTCATATGAACTTTACTAACATACATTTCCCATTTTGGATTGACGCCAAATATAAACGCCCAAGTTCACCGTGAACAAAAGCGAAGATATTTTTAATGAAATAGCTAAGAAAGAAATATCTTTAAACAAGAGTAGAAAATATTTTTTAAAAATGAATGTTTAAGAAACATTCCATATTCTTTGCACCTACTTTGTAAAAGGACTAAAACAGTTAACTCAAAAGAGAAATATAAAATATAAAAATATATGTTGAAGAAAGAATAATACACGTCCTGAGATTTTTCTTATTTGAACATTTAACTTTTTCTCTCTTCAAAATATGTAATACAGAAAAACGAAATTCCACACCTTTACAGCACGTTTAATTACAGAAAAAGGGGGAAAAATCCTTAATGAAAGGGACTGATGTTTTCTCTTGCTTTACAATGTTCATATTTTGAAACATATTTTGGTGTCAAGACCATTCCTAAAGATGCTGCCATTCCTTTCTTCGAAAATACAGATATTAAGATCTGAATAATCAATGTTGAGAATAGATAATGTCACAAATAGAAAAGTAGGAACTTACTGCTATCTGTTGCTACTTTAAAAGAAGATGAATTTCTCTGGATCTTTCCAAGAGTTTGTTGTGCACAAAATATTCAATGGTGCTTTAAAACGCAGATGTTGAGTAATTAATTTTTCTGATAAAATTGAGTGAATATCTTAAATCCTCAATCTGAATGAAACATTATGACAATAAGTATACAAAAGAACAATTTCACACACAAATATGACCGCAAGTAATTAACCCAAGGCTCTATTTGCACATTTCTATTTAATATTCTTTAACTGTATCTGTCCTGGACAGAAACTATTATCTTAAATAAGAACATATCCTTAACTACAAAGATAATCATGCTCTCTTTATACATTTTCCTGAGACCACAGTACTTATTAAGAACAGACATATAAATACAACTTAGCCTAATTAGGCTACATTCCTAAGTAAATATTCACATTTTAAATATAAGATCCTAAATAATACATTAAATATTAAATTCACACATTAAAAGCAAATCACTTAGTTTTACATAAGCATCACTACATGCAAGAAGGAAGTGAAGAGTACTTACATTGAGCAGGCTATGGGAATTTGGAGACTAGGGCAATATTGTTTGTAAAGTTCAACCGTTTATTTCAACAGGCTAAATAACCGTTCCGAAAAGACACTTATACACGGAGGGGGAGGGAAGAGGAACATAACGTCGGGGAAATTTCACATCATCCATCGGAACTAGTAGACGCTTATAAAGTATTTCTCCTACCTTCTTGGTGTAGTGGTCAGCACGCTCGGCGCGTATTCGAGAGGTCTGTGGTTCTAGTCTTGGCGAGGGCACTGCTCATTTTTCATATCCCCTGCTTCGAAATACCTAATGTCTCTACACGCTTAATATCATATCTGGACAGTTTCCTTATCGTACCTCGGAAAACAGGAATACGACCACGGGATAGTTGTTCACCATCAATCGGAAAGCCAGTATCTTAAGATATCAGAACTCTCTATTTATGCTTCGGTAACAGCAACACACGCAGATCTTCGCAATTCTTTTAGATGATTTATGAGTTCCGGTATTTCTTCTGCATTACACACTTAATCATTCCTTACCGCTGATCACCTTTCTTGAGGAACAGACTGTTCTCAAGTTTTCTATCTCACATACGCTTGAGAGTCATCACCGCATTACTCTGCTCTCTCTTCTTCATTGTCTCACCGTTATCCTAGTTTTCTCCAGTAAAAACTTCTTTCTCCGATTCTGGATAGGCCTGTTTTTCTACATTTTCGCTTAATTTTACACCAACTTCAAGCCAATACCAATCTAAACCAAATCCAGCCAAACCCGAAAAGGCCAGAAGAGAAACCACCGCCTCGTTCACCAAATCTTCTCCTTTTTCTTCTACTTCTTCATTTTTGCTAACTCCGCGTACTACTCAAAAACCAGCACCGGAAGAAAACCTCTGAGCCCACCGTTAAACCAAAATCGTCCTCTTTTAACTGCTCGCCTACTATTAATGAATCAACGACTTCTGACGCAATCAAGGCTTATTTTAAATTAATTGGTAAAACACCGTCTGCCACTACTTTATCCCAGCCAATTGTAACTGCCTTAAAATTATAGGCTCCACAGAACTTTCTTTATCAACAGCGTGAGAAAAGCGACTGTATGGATCAGGAATGGCAAATGATAACCTCGTAGACAATGTGCCTGTAACTAAATGTAACTTGTGGAAAATTCTCCAATAGACGTGTAAGCTACATATCGCTAAGATGAAACAGTATCTACGAAAGGTTTAAAAGCCCCTTTTATTTAAAATTAAGTGTATTAAAAATCAAGGCACACCTGGTGCTGCTTAAAAATCAGCCAGCATTCTATCGCGTAAACGCAAAAGCAAAATTTTAAATTATAACTAAATTCGAGTATTTATTAACCAAAGGCCACGCAGAGAAATTTAAAAGCGGAAATTGGTCTGAAGAGACCTACACCGGTGTAGCATCAGTATCATGAAGAATGAAGCAACACCGTAGATAAACGTAACTTAGAATAGCAACTAGTAATGTAGGTTTCAGCAGGCACAACACGCTCTGTTTGAACAGTCTTACACCCCCACCTAAATACAGGTGAGCTAATTTGTATTCTGGAGGAAAACGGAAAGAGAGAAGTGAGAGCACAGATTCGGAGCATAAAATAACTGAATAATTAACATAAATAAACATTACAACCTTATATTTACGTTTAATTAAAATTTCTAGAAGATTTCGAGAAAAGCGCTTATAAGACATTATCCACACACAGTCTAACACACACAACGAAATTAAGAGGCTTTTTTTACAAAATTGAATCGAGAGTATGGAAATTTACTTTTTTTCACAGTGGCTGATGAACGTTATGCCGTGCAGCACAGTGAATAAACATCTCTACAAGATTCTTTCTAAACTACTTCGAATACGTATTTCCTATGTTGCATTTCTTCTATATTTCATTGAAACAGCACTCTTATTTATGAACAATTGAAATTCTCAGCATCTACATCAACATCTCAGCCAATTGCTACACATTCTCAAGCAATTTGATGATTATGAAATCTACAGTCATAAGCAAGGAAGTAAGCCATAAGCGTAAGCAATAATAAATAAATAGGGAAATAAAGCCATAAGCAAGGAAACGGTACTATAATAAGTAGGGACAGCAAGCATGTTGAAAGAAGTCGTCAGAGATGAAATATGTCGTGAGATGATTTATTTTTACATTTTATTGTTACATTTTTATTTGTGTGACTCTCTATTAAGAATTTTAAGAATTCAATGTAAAAGTGCAGGTATATTCAGTTTTATTCCCAAAATTATAGCATTTTGCGTGTAGCAATTAAGTATTATACCATAAATTTAATGAAAAATATTTTCTTTGCGTTTATTCAATATTTAGTTCATTCAGTTGCAGAAAATTAGTAGTGATAAAAGTAGTGTGATGTGCAGGTCAGGTTTAAGGAATTTCGGAGCTCGTTCCCACGCGTTGAGAGATGAGGGCCTCTAACGGGTTCTTCTTTAAAATTATACTTTCTGTGACATACTGAAATTGCTACGTGATTTATAATCCCTTATCCTTTAACTTCATTTTAATGCATGCAAGATTTGAAAAATTTTAGTACAAAAGAATTGTGTCTTCGGGAAATTCAGTCTAATGTTACTAGTATTTATGTATAATAATGGCCCCTATCAAGCTCACGGCCCTGCAGCTGCAGGTGTTGCGAAGCTCCTAATCTGGCCCTGGTAATGAAGCTCTGTAGTATTCAAGTTGGGATACTTTTTATACTTATAATTTAAAATTTGAAATGGATAAATTTTGCTTTTTATTCAAATTTTCACTCATATGAGAAAACATTACTTTTTATTACATGAACAGCTGCAGATTTTCAAAGAGATGTTCAGTGAGAGTTTAAAACTACTTCTATGTGCCTATACCGGCTTAAAAAAGTAGAGATTTGTAAAACAAATTTTTAACTACCATTCCAAAATATGTTACTCCTTTTTTCCCAGAATCTTTTAAAAATCATTTTGAAACGTCATTCATTTCATATTTCTTGGTGAAAACTATACAAAATTCATTCTCAGATTCTTAAAATTGGAAAAAATGTGACACAGATCCAGCTTCAAATGCTATTTTGAAGCACTTCCGAGTAATTTATCATATGAACTTTAGTCCTTAAGAGTGGTACGGATTCATTTGAAGTATTCACTGTCGCATAAAGAGGTAAACTTCAGCAAAATTCAAAGAAATTTATAAATGGAGTTTCTTCTGAAAAGATAATCTATCATCTCTACTTGTCATTTCCTCTTATGTTGTACTTGACGTTATGTATTTCATTGGATATAAAGTGAGAAGAGATACTGACATTTCAGTCGAATCTCACGATTTTGGAAGATAAATTGGTCCACTAGTAAGCTGCTTTCACCTTCAGAAAGAAACTCGATATAAAATTATAGTCGCTAAACATAGCTGGGTGTTAATTGAAATATACATAAAAAGTTGTTTTGTAATTTTTTTCCTATTGTTAAAAACGAATATTTAGAGTTTTTAAAACTAAAAGTGAAATTCAAATTTTATAAACTGATAAGTCATTTATTTCTTGAGTTAGTGAAACATTATGTATTGGTTATAGAAATATTAAACGCATTAGTATGTTATTCAAGACAAAATGTTACAATTAGAATGTTATATACTTTTATAAAATGAATTTCAACATTTTCAGAAAATAAATGCTATTTTGAATTATGTATTGGTTATAGAAATATTAAACGCATTAGTATGTTATTCAAGACAAAATGTTACAATTAGAATGTTATATACTTTTATAAAATGAATTTCAACATTTTCAGAAAATAAATGCTATTTTGAATTATGTATTGGTTATAGAAATATTAAACGCATTAGTATGTTATTCAAGACAAAATGTTACAATTAGAATGTTATATACTTTTATAAAATGAATTTCAACATTTTCAGAAAATAAATGCTATTTTGAATTATGTATTGGTTATAGAAATATTAAACGCATTAGTATGTTATTCAAGACAAAATGTTACAATTAGAATGTTATATACTTTTATAAAATGAATTTCAACATTTTCAGAAAATAAATGCTATTTTGAATTATGTATTGGTTATAGAAATATTAAACGCATTAGTATGTTATTCAAGACAAAATGTTACAATTAGAATGTTATATACTTTTATAAAATGAATTTCAACATTTTCAGAAAATAAATGCTATTTTGAATTATGTATTGGTTATAGAAATATTAAACGCATTAGTATGTTATTCAAGACAAAATGTTACAATTAGAATGTTATATACTTTTATAAAATGAATTTCAACATTTTCAGAAAATAAATGCTATTTTGAATTATGTATTGGTTATAGAAATATTAAACGCATTAGTATGTTATTCAAGACAAAATGTTACAATTAGAATGTTATATACTTTTATAAAATGAATTTCAACATTTTCAGAAAATAAATGCTATTTTGAATTATGTATTGGTTATAGAAATATTAAACGCATTAGTATGTTATTCAAGACAAAATGTTACAATTAGAATGTTATATACTTTTATAAAATGAATTTCAACATTTTCAGAAAATAAATGCTATTTTGAATTATGTATTGGTTATAGAAATATTAAACGCATTAGTATGTTATTCAAGACAAAATGTTACAATTAGAATGTTATATACTTTTATAAAATGAATTTCAACATTTTCAGAAAATAAATGCTATTTTGAATTATGTATTGGTTATAGAAATATTAAACGCATTAGTATGTTATTCAAGACAAAATGTTACAATTAGAATGTTATATACTTTTATAAAATGAATTTCAACATTTTCAGAAAATAAATGCTATTTTGAATTATGTATTGGTTATAGAAATATTAAACGCATTAGTATGTTATTCAAGACAAAATGTTACAATTAGAATGTTATATACTTTTATAAAATGAATTTCAACATTTTCAGAAAATAAATGCTATTTTGAATTATGTATTGGTTATAGAAATATTAAACGCATTAGTATGTTATTCAAGACAAAATGTTACAATTAGAATGTTATATACTTTTATAAAATGAATTTCAACATTTTCAGAAAATAAATGCTATTTTGAATTATGTATTGGTTATAGAAATATTAAACGCATTAGTATGTTATTCAAGACAAAATGTTACAATTAGAATGTTATATACTTTTATAAGCACTTCTAAAACAGACTTTTTGTTGAAAACATTCGTTCTGCAATTGATGAAAAGTCAGGGGTCTGGAATTTCTCCATCGCTCTTCTATGCACTCACTATCTTTGCATTAACTGTTATTCATTTTGCTTAATTTTTCTGTCAAGATTCTACAGGATAGGTCAGAACTCATGGGACAAACTTTTAAAAAACGTAGCGCGTTCTATAGCAAGTATCTTCTCTGAGAAATGTATGAGCGCATATGAGTCATAAAGCAAGACTTAAGATAGGAAGGAAAGTATACTTTTTTTACTTACAGTGCCTTTGACAAGTGCGTCCTTACAACAATGTTTATAAATATTGCTCAGTGTTTAGGAGCGTCAATGGAGTGACTGGCTCGCGCAGTTGCTTTTAAGCAACAGCAGCGGCTTTCCGCCTATCAACATTATGCATATGCGAAAACAAGTCATTTGCAACTGTGAAAGATTTTGTGAATTTCGAAAAGAAATGCATGCATTTGAGGATTGCGAATGGTAACAGCATTGCATTTTAGAGTGAATCCGAAATCGTTCCCAACAGACGAATGCCGGACCACAAAATGCTTGCCAGTTACATCACCAGCTTTTTAAAACTGGTTCCTTCAAAGTCAGCCTACAAATAATGGGTCAACTTAAAGCTGTATGACATCTAGATGTGGAAGAATTTGAAACATCTGGAAGACAGACTCGACTCAAATGCAAAAGAGCTGTTGTACATCTCTCAGTTGTGAATCAAGGAACCATTTGGAAGTGTTAAACGAAGTATGATAGAGCCATTCGATTTTCAGAGAACTCCTATAGACACTGGGCATTCGGACACTGGTTTTGCAGCTACTGCCGCCGGATTTCCCAACTCAATTGCTATTCGCAAATGAAGACATTTTTACACACGAAGCTGTTAAAATCGTAATTGTAATAAACGCACAAGCCCACACGCTACATGTCCGCATGCGTTTCAGAAATTATTCTCTGTGAATATGTTGGCAAGTACTTTTGACGAATTCCCCATTAACCCATATCTACGACTAAAGCGACTCGATGGTAGATATTATGGTATTTTTCTTGATGGGGGTTTACATGAACTGCTTCAAAATACGTGGATAGCGCTAGCAACAGTCTTTAGTTTTAACATGAAGGAACTCGAGTTATCTCTTTTCATACATTCATAAGATATACTACGTTTCTTCTTCCAAGTGATGAAAATCTTGATTTTCGGGAGCATTTTCCAAGCTATTCATTACTTCATTATATTATTGCCCACATCTCTTCTCATATATTTTATGACAACAAGACATCAACATCAAGGCAATCAAAGTATTTCTATTTTACTGAACAGAATTTAATATGTTAAAGAACACAAGGATCTTCTGCCTTATATCGCATGTTTATGAAATCACGCAGTAACGAAATCATTGAATGAATGTAAGACATTTAAGTTACCACACTGCCCTTCCAATACTGCTTGGATTGTTACTAATCGGGCTGGCTGAGGGCGGAATGCGTCTGAATCTTATTTGTACGGCACTTGATTCCTGATGGAACTGCCCAAAGACGAGGCGCGTTTTCGCAATCTTGTCTATGTATAACAAAAAATAGTTTCCCTTATGAAGCCGTTCATGAAGCTAACCTCCTTAAACCAACAGGCTTTGAGTTTTGTTATCAGGAAGCGTTTTCAACCAACTTGCTTGAAATGGATCCACCAGTTCATAAGAAACTCTATATCGTCACAGGTTTATTCCTTGGAACTGATCGCCTGTGATAGGTGCATGCCTGCACAATGATCTCTGTATTAAACGATCCATTAGAATATTTTGCACGACAATATTCTTTTCCCTAAACGCAGAAGTCTTGTATGCCTTTCCCATCATAAGAATCAAAACCACAATCTTATTGTTTCTTAAATGTAAACCGATGTCCGGTAGTCAAAATACATCTACCTTTCTAAAAATGTGAACATCTGAATCTCGACATCCAGAGATCCATTAAAGTACTGTAATTTTATATAATTCTGAATTAATTTTTAAACCTTTAAAATTAGAAAGACATTTTAATTTCAAACTAATTTAACACTGTAGTTAAGTAAATACGAGTTGTTGTACACTGTAGTTGTATATAAAGCGTTTTCCGTTAAAAAAACGCTTCAAGCCACATAAAATTTCAATATGTAAGGGCTTTGTTCTGCAATTCTCTTCCATCCATTTGAAGATTATTTTTCTCTTTTAAGTTAAAGTTCTTTATTATTAATTCAGAAGAAACGGTTATTGAAACAACAGAAGTATTTTTAAACAAAAGTTATTCTATTTTTTCTCCTACGTTTAATTCTCCCTCAGTCATAGATTAATTTCTTTTATAAGAAATAATAAACAAATGGCAAAAAATAAATGCTTTATTTAAAAACAGTGACTTACGCATTGACTCCAAATGTTTGCGCTTTTCAAACCCATTCATTCTTGTTGTACGATATTATTACTGTTAAAAAAACTGCAAGTTAATACAGAGATAATGAAACGAAAATAAATATATTTTGTAATAATAGCGAACTATTTGAGTATTATTATTTTATAAGATAAGCCTAGCGGAAAATGTTACACGAAAGCATTTTTGAAATAAGGACTAGTGATTGTTTAGTGGAAATAAAGAAACAAAAAACGAGTATTAAATAAGGAGTTGTGAAACATATTTAATTTCTTTTTACAGCTTAACAGTAAAGTATCATCTCTTCCTGCTTGCGATTCATATAAACTCGTTAATGTTCAGGAACAATAAAAACTATTTCAGTTATATAATTTTAATATAAATTACTTCAGTCAAGCAGTCGAAGATGAGTAACTTAGTAAATATTTGCATGTATAATTTTTATTATATTGTTATCTCAGTATATTTTAAATAGTTTAAATTAAACTGAATTTAAAAGGAATAAAGCCAAATATTTTCCCACTTATCTGTAATTTACATTCTTCTTTGGAAATGAAAATATTTTTCTGTATTTCTCCTTGTTTCAGTTATTTATGCATTAAATCCCATTAGTTATAAGATATAATGATGATCTTAAATTAAATTTAATAATTTAAAGTTAGTCATTCTCATATCTGTGATCTGTATACATATAACAACTCATATTTCATATTTTTCTACCCTTGTACGACACGTAACAAAGTTTGTACACAATATCACGAAGTATACAAATACATGTAAATCACAGCATGACTTACCGATGTAAGAATAAGTAAATTTAAGATATATGGTGGTTGTCTCATAGGTTCGATTATTAGAAAGAGCAGGATATTTTTATGAATAGTTTACGTTTTTCATGTTTTAGTCTTTAATTTTCTTTTAAGGTAGATTTCATGAAGGTAGAAATTCTTTTAGAAGATAAACCTATCAGAAAATTTTACACTAAAGCGTTTTTGAAATAAGAGCTAGTCATTGCTTAGTAGAAGATGGCGCTTATGTCACGAAAGCTTCCCTCAACAAAGCTCCCGCAAGGGTATTAAATTTTCCGTATCACGATAACACGAAGATATGGTGGAAACTTGCTTAACATGCTTAAATTTACTTTAACTTGCTAGCATAATTTATTGTCTTGTCGTACCGCGAAACAATTGTTTAGTGAAACAATTTTATAATGGAACCAGTGTAAAATAGGGTAATGCGTTTCATTAAAACATACTCAAACACATTTATAATAATGTAATATATTATTTATAATAACCTCTTTTACAAGAAAGTTTTTTAAAAACATTTAGATTTGATACGCTTCAACATTTGGTGAAA
Source organism: Stegodyphus mimosarum (assembly GCA_000611955.2). NCBI lineage: Eukaryota > Metazoa > Arthropoda > Arachnida > Araneae > Eresidae > Stegodyphus > Stegodyphus mimosarum. Next base: position 45,566 of record KK112877.1, read on the forward strand.
ATGAGATGCAGCGTTATCATTAAATAAATTTATAGAGCGCGTAAGTCTTATCTTATTAGGATAATGCTTCTCAGAGTGTGATGCAACGGTTTCCTATACATTCGGCGTTTCCTTTATTTCACTGGAAGCTTGCCTTATTGTGGCTGTTATTTCCTCTTCCCCTGACGAAATATCCTCCACAACTCCTTGGTATGACACCGAATACGCTGCGTAAGATCTTCAGTAGTTAGGTCCTGGCTATGCTCGTCCACTAGCTCATAGACGCCATTGTTATCCAACTCTATTCCCATAATCTTGGCCAGAGATAAAATCTTGTTGAGTATAGGCTTCAAACAGTCATTCGATCAATCCCTTGGAGTCGCTTTCGACAACGCTGTTGCCAAAGCTTCTTTAATGCAGAAATAAGTGTTCTCTGAATGACCCCTTCCCATGCATTGGTTATCATCTTGAGGAAGGCAATGATGGGTGAGATTGGTTCTTTAGGTCAACACAAAATGACGCTCGAAGTATGCCTTGCCTACAGTGTTATAAAATTTGAAATGACTTTCTGGTCCATGGGCTGCTAAAAATGACGGGTGTTGAGAGGCAAAAACTGGATTTTAACTTGTTTTACTCAACCAAATCAAATTGCAGCCTTAAAGGTTGTGCAGGAATATTGTTCGTAACATGAAACAATACAATGGAAAACTCATGCCAAGTGAGTCTTTACAGACTGACCAAAAACTTCATTATATTCAATCTGTACGAGATCACGCATCACCCAAACCTTATTGTTGGACCTTCACATGACATTTGGTTTGCTTCTCTTAATTTTATATTTATTGAAGGTTTGTAGATTGTCGAATGTAAATGAGCGGCAGTTTAATTTTAAAATCGCCACTGACATATGAGCAGCACAACAGCTGGAGACCGTCCTTCATTTGCTTGTGGAATCGCAATGTTTTTCCTTTTCCTGTATTACATGGTCATTTCGAAATCTTTTCCAGAAGAGACCCATATTATCTAAATCAAAAATCTGCTACTTCAAATAACCCTCTGAATTCACAAACTTCTTAAATATACCGACGAAGTTCTCCGCTGCCTTTATGTTTGAGCTTGTTGCTTATCCGTGCCTCAAAACATTGTAGATGCCAGTTCTTCTTAAACTTTTCGAACCGTTTACGGCTTCCCTTGAATGCTGCTTCGTCCGTTGTTGTTCTTGGCGTCTTCTTAATGAGCACGGCAAAAATTGGTTTCAGCTTCTCGTACATTATGTTTTTGGTTAAATAATGCTGCCTTGCATATGCTTCTCATCGACTCATATCAGAAGCAATCTTTCAACATTGTTGAGAATGCGTGCGCTTAGAAATTCTTGTGACACCCTTTGAATCATCAATCTCTTTAATCTCATCTTTGCTTTTGAGGACAGTGAAAGTTATTGATTTAGAAAAAAATATGCGAGCCTGCTAAGTTAGCCACGCTCATACCTTGTTCTCGCTTCTCTATGCTTATGTCACGAAAGCTTCTCTCAACAAAACTCCCGCAAGGGTATTAAATTTTCCGCATCACGATAGCACGAAGATATAGTGGAAACTTGCTTAACATGCTTAGCATGGCTTTTGACTGAATAATTTGGCTTTCCGGCATTTTCTTCGGGGACAAACGTCTAAGCATGCTTTGCATTCAAAAGCATATAATAATATATCAGAATACAACTTTCACAAGCGACAGTAAGATGCTAGCTAAATGAGCGCTAAACACTGATTGATTGTCGAAATGTTGTCAGGATATTGCATACGACGACCCAATGTTTCCACGTCACTCGTTCTGTGGAACATTGCTCGTTAAATAAGTCCTTTTTTAACATTTTGATTTTCTCGTTACGCTAATCACTCGTTATCGAAAGGGCTCGTTAAAGATATTTGACTGCACCTTCTTTCATTATTAGCACTTTTAAATGTGAAGCCAAACATAGATGGCGTGTAAATGTGATTGTGCATAAAGATGCCGAGCCAATGTGATATTGCCACTGAAGAGTTTCGAAAGTTCTTTATACAGGATCATAGAAAAGAAGTCTAGAAAGAATATTTTGTTGGGTGAGAACAAGAAAATCAAAACTTCCCGATCTGAATGAAATATTAAAAGTCTTTTGACAAAATGGGAAAAGGTTTGGGTCCCAACCGAGCACCTCAGGAATTGATATCAGTCATTTGCAAATCGAAATCAAGCTCAGAGTAATCTGCCATTATAGCCTGGTTATAGTTACATAACATATCATTAACAATCATTAGTCACATACAGATCATTAATAACTCAGCATTTGTCATGGAGTTCGACTACATGGTTTTGGCCGAGTACAAGGAATAAGCAAACGAAGTGATCTGTTAACAATATCAATAATATATTCTTGCTTGAATATATATTTTCATCAAAATACTTGCGGTTTGAATTATACTAGCGCACATAAGATTTTTGAATTTGTTCACTATATTGAATTAATCGATCATGTCATTTTTCTAAAACGCATGAAACATATTCCCATTTAACACATTTAATAAATTATATATTTAAAATATGATGTAGTAAAAATAACAGGAGATTAAATTTTGCTTCTATACCTGCTGTCACTAGTCAAAAATGCTATATAAATGAGATGTGAACCTAATAAAATGTACTAAATTACATCAAAATGGAGTATATTTACGGAAAATCTTGATGTAAATTGATATACGATTTTAATTACTATAATTAATATATATATATTAATATTAAGAACCGGCTTCTACTCAAAGTTCAGTTTAAATTTTTATAACACCTGAAAAATTGAATCCTAGTATCCTAGTAGCTATTGAGGTATTCAAGCGTCACATAATTCATGTTAGACAACCAGTTCTATTAAAAATAAAAACTATAATCAACTCCTAAACTCTCAAATTGCTTATGTAATAAATAATAGTTAAAATTTCTACATATAATCATTCTCAAAATTTGATGTTACAAACTGTCTCCACATTTTATCGGTAAATTCAGCATAATTCGTCGTAAATAACCATTTCTTAATACACTGACTCTGTAATAGTTATCTACTCGTAATACTTTAAATACTTAATTTTCAAAACTATGATAGTCATTTTTAGCAAAACTCTGAAGTTCAGCAGCAAACGTTATGGATTTGAATGGGCAAACGTTATGGATCAGCAGCAAACGTTATGGATCTCCTAATTTACTAATCCAAGTTTTCCCACTTAACGATTCTTAATCTCGCACCTAATTCTTATGATTATCATTATCGCACTCGACAAGTTGTAATGGAATTACCGGCAACAGAAAAAAGTACTTAACTCTTTCCTATTTGTTGTTTAATCGCAAAGGGCAACCATAATCATTGATCATGAACTTCAATACTTTTTTGGGACACCATAATTATCACTTCAATAGTTTTTCTCCATTAGATACATTATTACTTCTGAGATACATTTCGGAACGAAGAAAATTCTTAACTAGCTCACTGAGCAGGCATTTTACTTGCTGTTTTTTCGTTAACAGATGACAGATAATGCTCTATACTTTCAAGTCACAAATATCTTTTCAATATCTATAAAATTTTCGGTTTTAAATATGTACTACGTATGTTGCATAAAATTCCTTGTAAATAAATCTTGAACTTGGCTTAAGAAAATTTTCCTAAATATCGTAAACAGCTATTTATTAAAGTACATTTAAATACAAAATTTAAGTAACTATACAGTTTTTGACTATAATTTTAAATTAGAATAGTTTAAATATAAAATGTCATTCATTAATGCATTAGGCAAAAGTGAATTGACGAGAAAAGCCAAGCACCTAAAACAATAGACAAAAAATGCTTTGCTGTTCAGAAGCGATTACACTACACTCGTTGTCCTTGGGATAACCTGAGCTAACGAGATAAAAGTTACTCCCAAGATAAGCGCACCTAGGTACATTTCAGAGTATCCCCTTAACCTTCCTAAACGCAACTACAATGCTTAAAACTACTACTTAAAACTACTACAATGCTTAATGCGACATCCCAGGGCATATTGAAAAAATCTTCTGTAGGTCCCCTCAACAGAGTACGGGATATTATTATAATTTGAGACCCTATTTTCTGTATCATTAGGATATCCCTAAACATTCCAGTAACCTCCTGATCACATCCTGCCGAGTACTTAACGTAACTTCCCAGGCATTCCACATTTTTTTCCAGTTCAGCATACGCCAGTGGGTGTTTGCGTTCCACTGAGGCAACAGAAGTATTCGTATGTGTTCAATTTAACTCATATCGATAAAAAGAGCACGCCAAACAATTCTATCAATGTGTTCCTCAGACAAGAATGCCTCATCTGCTATCCCGGTTTGTTTCAATTTATGTTCTTGGATGCTACTTGTCTATCAATCATTCCCAGCTTAGTTGATGTTCGAAAGTCTCACGTAAGAGTTAAATTACTCTCATTAGAAAAGCTGAATAGCGCCAGTGCGCTTAGACCAGATTTCGAGCCTCTTTGCACAACTGTTATTAATGACGCTCATAAATAGGATTTGAATGAAGATAGGAAAATACCTCCAAGCAAATAGATCTCCTTTATAGAATAGTTTAGCCACAGTCAACTGCTATATCTAACTCCCATTATTCTTAATGTAATTGATTTGCAAACCCTTCCATAAGCTGGAATCGATATTTATATCTTGATTTACAGTAGGCGTTGTTATTGACCGTTAACTAGGCGTTGTTATTAACCGTTGAGTAACCGTTAACAACCCTTTGAAAAAGTTGTACCGAACGTTCAAAAACCGTCCATTCTCACAATATGATGCTAAGGGCCATGATCCTCTCTTACACCCATTATATTACGTTTTCCACCTTCCATTCGATTCATCCTCGTATATAATTTGTAAATATTTCTCAGTGTTATTTCTTCGGCTGCAGTATGGAATAGAGCTAAGCCAACTGTGGATCTTTAATGACCGTGCTCAAAGTAAGATAGTTTGAAGAGAAGCTTTACCTCACACATTTTATCTGAAATCACGTTTATAAAATATATTAGTTTGCACAAGTTTTATTTTGAAGATTGCAGTTACGAATATCTCCAAAAATTGCTGATAATTTCGAGCTTGTAATTTTTAAAATTAATGCTGTTTATTCTTTTTACACACTAATATATGTCAATTAAACTTAAATGAAAAATAAAAATTTCATGCATTGGATTTTTTTTTCTTTTATTTATTTTTATACTAGCTTTTACCCACGGCCTCGCTCGCGCTGATGTCCGTAAATAAATTCAAAGACTACTGAAAATAAAATAAAATAATTTGATTTTTTTTCTTGTTACCTGACCAGAATAATTAGGATAAATGTTTAGTTACTAATTTTTTAAGTTAAAAATACACTCCGCGTAAAATTTCAGTAAATACTGCCCTTCTTCATTGAGATAAAAAGAAATCCTTATTGATGTCGCTAAGACGCATGATTTTTAAAATCCAATTTGGATATATCAAACATTGCAATCTTATCTTATGTTTTACTAAAAAATTCTAAAATTAAATCTAATTTTAAAAACTGAAAAACATGCTTTATTAAGCTATCTCACTCCAAAAATAAATAATTTTTATTACCAAGGTCTCAAAAACTTAATTGTTTGCGTGGTTTAAGCCACGCACCTGAGCGCGCAGACAAACTTTTACATCGTTTAACTTATCGTTATGAAATTTTCAACATTTAATGTTTATACAACGACAATCATTTTAAGCTATAAAACCTATTATATAGTTCAAGTTTCAACAGATAAGTTACATTTTATAGCCTATAACCTTTTCTAATATATCAAATTTCATGATGATCTGTGAATATATAAATGAATGTATAGATTTCACGATGATCTGTTAAGTAATTAAGGTGTGAAAGCGTAACAAACAAACCACATTCGCATTTATAATGTTAGTTAAGATCTGTTAATCTTTTGTGCTTAGTTGCTATGGTACACAAAACATTCTTAGCATTATTCCTCTGCTCAAATTACACATATTTCCTCACTTCTTTATTTATTTATTTCCCAGAAACTATACTTACCCAAATCAGTAAATTTTATTTATCATTTAAGTTTTTAATTCTAAGTGATAAATTCAATAGTACTTACAATTCGCTGTTTATATTTTTCGTACTTTTTCCATTTTTTACATTTTACTTTCTTTAAATGGTAGTGTTATATGCACTTTGGCCTGTTGGGCGATGTAATAGAAGCATATACACTTAATATTTCTTCGAAGTGGAAAAAGGCTCGCACTGGTCTATTCCTCGACTTTTGTTTGTAATAGCGATCTGAGTTGGAAAATTTTTCAAAACTACGCTGGTTATCATAAATTAAGGAAAAATCACAAAAATAGCACTAATTCTTTTAAAAATAAGCTAAACCGTGTAAAATTTGAATATGTTGCCAAGTAAGAGTAGCTGAGTAAAACTGCAATAAAACTGCAATATACAAATTAATGGCGCTGCACTCGGAATACGCCATCTGCGAGGAGCATAAAAGTCCATGTTTGAGAGTAAGCCCACATATTACACTGTAATAGTTGTCATGACTGAGTGTTCAGTGCATATTCTTGGAAAACATCTTCGTGACAGCTTAAAGTCCTGACCTTGAACAGGGTGCTGAATGCAGCTATGTTCTGTGGTAACAGCCACTTCCCAAATCGGGAGGGATACAGAAAATAATGACCCCACTTGGGTCTAAAGGGAATAATCAAATAATTTAAGCTAAAACTAAAATAGAAATTAGTCGTTGCTCACAGAGCCATAACGCGAAGTTGGCCTCTAAACTAAATGGTGCGTAGCAAGATTTAACTAATACTGACTCACTTGGAATTACTTTGAATAAGCAATCACGTAAAGCGCTATGGCTTAGAATTTAAATGCTAGCTAGTCAGGAGAACGTCGAATAGCGTGACCGTGGTCTGAGACTAAAAGCTCTCTCACACTGAGAGGTTTCTACTTTAATAATATAACTTGGTTTTAAATATAACTTGGCTCCACTTCAAATTAGCATAAAGCTGAAAACGCGCTTCTTGTAAAGGGAAGTCGAAAATGAGAACATATAGAAAAGAATAAATTAAAATAAAACTTCGTTAGTTTAACTAAAACCTTACATAGTGACATCAGAAATCTGAGATAGCTAATTCGTAACAATGACCTCCAGGCGTATTTGCCTGCAGAACTACGACGGAAAGCCATTGGGAGACTAGAGACAGGACAAAGTCAAACGGAAGTTGCCAGATGGCTCAATGGGAGTCTATCTGTGGTTCATAGACTTTGGAGGCAATTTCAAACCACAGATTCGGCCTCTAGGACGTTCAGCCAAGGAGGGCCAACTGTTACGATGAGCGCCGATAACCGATATTTGACATTATGTGCACGCAGGAATAGAACCGCTACTCCGACTCTTCTTATATCCTTCCTTGATGCAGCCACCGGAGGGCTGGTGTCAACGTCAACTGAGCGTAGAAGGCTTCTCGAAGGTGGTCTGTATGCCATTTGCGTTCCGCGCAGGTCACGCCATGGGCAGGATGGTTTGCAGTGTGCACGACAACATGTCCACTCGAGGCCTGATCAATTGAGGGTTGTTCTCTTTACGGATGAGCCTAGGTTTAGTCTAGAAAGCGATACTTGGCGTTATTTGGTATGGAGAGAACCTGGAACCCGTTATCATCTGTCAAACATCCGTGAAAGAGATGCATATGGAAAAGGCAGTGTCTGTGTTTGGGGTGGCATCTCTTGGGTGGAGGCACAGACTCCATGTCTTTCCAAGGGGAATCGGGAATGCTCAAATTTATAGAGACGAAATCTTTGATCCTTATGTGCGCCCATATGCTGGGGCAATAGGTGATGCCTTCCTGTTACAGGATGACAACGGATGACCACACAGGGCTCGCATCGTAGATGATTATCTTCAACAGGAAACAGTTATGCGCCTGGAGTGTTCAGTTCGATCCCCGGACTTGAATCATCCTATCGAGCACGTTTGGGATGCTTTAGGGAGACGTCTAACTGCTCTCAATCCGCCCCCTCAGACCCTTGCCGCGCTTGCAACTGCTTTGCAGGGACAATGGCTGTCGCTTCCAATGGAACTGATAGACCGCACAATTGAAAGCATCACGCATGGCTGTATGTGCTGTACTGCTTCTAGAGGAGATCATATTCCATATTGAAAGTACTTTTTCTATAGCAAACTGACACCTTCGATTTGTTCATTCTATACATCTGCTAATTTCTATACTACTATAATTGTTTGGTAACCTCTTTTAATGTTACTTGATACCTTCTATGCATTGTATATTGTGGGTAAGTTTCATAAAATTCTACATGTAACTTTTTCAGTAATCGTGATTGCTAAGATTTTTTCTTAATTTATGATAACCAGTGTATTTACTAGTTGTTCTTTTCAGCTATACCACTTTATCTTTCTACATTATAGCATGATTCTATAACGCTATCTTGTGCTGTGCTTTAAACAAACAAACCAAAAGAAAAAGATAAAAGAAAAGAAAAGGAAAATGGGAAAACATTCTGTTACACAATAATGAAAAATTCCCTTTCTCGTGTTAACAAAATGTGTAACAAAATGTAAAGTCTAAAAAGTATTCTTAAAATGCTCTGTTTTGGAATAAGAATAAAGGGCTTTGCAATAGACATAACGGATATACTACAAGGCTATGGAAATTTTTCGGTTATTCAAAAATCTGAAACCTTATTCCAGAAATCTTCCCCCACCTACTGCAACAAACACAAATTCGTAACTTTTAATTTAAATATTTTCAGCATAAAGATGTGCAAATCCATCAGCATGTGCCAATTTCTTTCCTGCATCAAACAGTGTATACTTAGCTTGGAAAACTCGTGTTGAGGGGAAAAGGGGAAGTTTACATTAGATAGACGTTCTTTAAGCAACAATTTCTGAAGTGAAAGAATCCAGGAAGGAAAATGAAATGTTGTGAACATTTCCTGTGAAAAGAATAATGCTATGAAAAATCTTCCGTGAAGCCTGTCACCTGGAGACTAGAGTGTCAAAACACAGTTATCTTTCGTCAGACAAGGATGCGAAATATTTTTTTTGTTTATTTGTTGAATAGCACCTGCAGGTTAATGCAAACGCTCCGTAACAAATAATGCCATTTATGTTTCTTAAGAATTTTATTTCCTTTTGCCACAACCTTTGAGGAAACGGTTGCATTTTAAATCAGTAAAACGATTTGTATTTTTCACGAAAGTGTCTCAAAAGCGTCTTCTATTTATTGTCTTCGCATTAGGAGTTGTTAACTTGGTTTGTTTATCTTGAACGCAATATCATTTCTTATATTTTAATTTACTAATATATTACATTATTTACACATATACGTCCAGCCGCATGCTGGAGATAAACGATATTCCCATTAAATGCACTTTCTGGCTGTCTGCGTCCTTTACTGGTGTCTCTTTTGCAATGCCATCTATAGGGAAATTATAACAAGGTTAATATTTAAAACTAAACTAATGTATATTATTCTTAAGTTATTTTATGCAACTAAAGTCGTTATTCTTAGAAAGTCGTCTTTTTTGCAATAAATTATGTAAAATTATTTTAAGTAACCGATTATATTGTATCAGTCACGTTATCTTAAAAATTGAATTTAATTGAAACTGCTGTGATTAAAGTATTATTACAGTTAATAATAACTTATATGTCATATCATTTTCGAGTGCGTGAGGGTTCGTAATAGACTGAATGCACAAGTCCGATAATAGGTTAATAAAATTTATTCTTATCAAAAGAAATATATCAGAACGCTTGAATTTTCCTGAGAGATATTCGTGCAAGTGTTCACAATATCAAGCAGTACAATCAGTATTTATACTTCAAACTACTAAAACTCTTAAAATACAAGGCAATGCAAAGCGTTATCTAAGGAAAAAGTTAACTACGATTTATCTCAGTTCACACGGAACTACAACTAGCAACAACAGTAAGTTAGCAACTAACTAAGCAACTGAACTG
>KK112877.1:55621-82735 GCA_000611955.2 Stegodyphus mimosarum
GGAGAGAAATTAGTGATATCTGCTTCTCGAAATTTCTAGAAAGCAATAAGAGGATGTAATTACGGTTACAGCTAACACAGTGGTCAATTAAATTTACTCAGTTTCAATACAAATAAACGAGATACCCCTTTATTCAATGTTAAATACACTTGTTCTTGTATTTTTACTTTTCCCTCATAGCTTTCTCTTAAAATTTGTCTCGCGCTGCATTGCTCGAGGAAATACGACAATTTTAATTACAATTCTGTTGAAACTAGGGATCTAAATACAAGTTTCATAACACTATTATTATTAATCAGTATACTATTATATTATATTGTTATTGCTAATTATCAGTACATTATTATTATTATTATTATTACAATTATTAGTCCAAAGGGCAATTTGCCCTGAAGGGCTTTAAAATTCGTTTTGGTATTTTGCGTTGGAAACTATAAACGGTAAATCACTTTTCAAATTGTTGCCACTAAATATTATCGCCCTGTATTATATTTAAAAAAATTAAATAACGAAGAATCTGCATGAATGTATGTATGCTTCTCTCATTGTGATAAAACAACGGTACCTAGAGCCATCAAAATTTGAATAACGTAATCTTCCGTAGAATATGGGCATGTGGAAGCCCTAATTTGAATTTGAAATTTATTTTATTATAGATTTCATATTTTGTAACATTTTAACGAATTTTTGATTAAAAATCTAAGCGATTTCAAAGCGAGCAATGGCAAGACTGTATGGGAAAAAAAATTATCTCGAGCGCTCGAGACACTGTATCGGAAATTCTAAAGATATCCTCTTTTTGAAATTATTTTGCGATATTGCCGTTGAACTGAATTTTATGTTTTGAGTACGTAGAACATGATATTTAATAAATAAAGGTAACACACAAAACGTTAAAGAACGCCCCTTTGGACGTAATTTGAAATCTGAAACTTTTCAGATTTTCTTTCTTTTCTTCATTTTTTGAAAAGTGCTTTCCTTTTTTCTGTTTTGTGTTTCATTATTGAAACTTTTTTTTAATATTTTAATCTAAGGAACCAGAAGTTTCCAATAATCACTCTTAGGGGACCTTAAGAAATTTTTAATAATCTAAGGAGCAGTCAAATCACATTTTTCTACATTAAAATATCTTTTTGTGTAAAACATTTATTGTCACACATTAATATGCGTTTAATTGTTTGATCCCTTTTTTAAAATTAATGCCCATATTAAATAGAAAAACAGAGTAACGCTCTGAAGACGAATTTGTTAGGAATTCAGAACTCTTAAGAAATTTAAAATATTTATTTTTAGACAAACTTTGTTGACTTTCAAAGTGCTGGGTTCAAAGTTATGATTAAAGAATGCTTTTGAAAAGAAAAAAAAATTGTTTCAAGTCCTGCAGAAACTTTGAATGAAATTTTAATTTTTGACATAAACTAAATGCGCTTTTTTATCGTTATAATATAAAACGCAGTTTTCTAAAAGCATGCGTTAGTTGATATTTTAAATATTACAAGTTTAAACATTTGAAGTAAGGAATATCTCAAATCTATTCAGATATAATAATAAAACTTGTCAAAACGTTTCCAAAATTTTATTTTCGTTTCACGTTTTATGAACCTTAAGTAACAAAACCTGAAGAAACTTGCAGTAGATTTTTTTTAATTGGTAAAGGAATTTTGTCGCATGATTTCAATGTCTGAAGTTAACAGCTAAGTAAAAAGGTTTTCAATGCTGAGTTACATATAATAACAAATGTATATATTAATATATAAAAAAATTATAGCTATTGCGCAATAAGACTACTGAATGCAATTAGTTTTTCAAAGCTGTAGATTCCGACTACTAAATAAGTTATATTCCTTTAATTTGCTGTATTTAAGACATCAGAGCAAGCTAACAGTATATGTCTTATCTAATATCTGACGTAAATACGTATTCCAGATTTATTTTATAGAACAAGACCTCTAGTGCTTGAATCTCAAACGTCAGTGAAATGATGATAGTTTGAGTTTAGTTCTCTCCCAGGAACGGAAAATACTAACAACATGTAAGTGTTTTTTTAACTTAAATGTGTAATACAATACGAGCAATGTAAATATGAGTTTTTCTTTAAATTAAGTATAGTGCTGATATACCATCATTAACAAATCTGCGGGAGTTGTTTTAAGATGAGATCATTTCAAACTGAAAGTGTCCGCTCACAATCAACATTCTTAATTCTTGTAAAGTAATATCTTTTCTGTAATATTTTAAAGTTACATTCGTATAAGATAAAATTCAGCATTTATTTTTACATCCTTGAGAGTGAACGACATACATTACATACAATTTAATCTATTGCATTAGATGTATTTATCCTATCATGACCTTAAACATGACTTTCTAGCATCAATATGTTGTTTCAGAGAACTGAAATGTTACGTTCTACCGTTTCTCTTCGATCGTCTCTAGTGTATACGTTTGGACAGAGTAATCCGGCATGACCACAATTGGGACGCTCATTTATTAGCCTTTCCGTGTCATTCGTGTCGCCCTATCTATCAGCGATGTTACGTTTGAAGGGGCAGTCAAACTGAACCTGGGCAACAGTATGAGTATGGGGAAAAGCACTGATTTCTTACGTGTTTGATAAAGCCTTCCTTTGACAGTTCCAGGTCACCAAAGTGGCGTTTAGGTTACGATGTACGTACGTGGTGTCTTTTGAATTCTTTCTATAAATGTCCAGCTGTATTTTATAATACTTTAAGTATGATTATTTTTATCAAAAATCTTCTAATTGATAGCTACAAAAAAAAACGGTTTCAAAACATGGAATGTAAAATTGGTTTAAAAGAGAAATATATATTTTTCTTTATAAAAAAGAAAGTGTTCATATTAAATCACTACTTATTTTATGTTTTGGATCTGTACTCTCCCCTCTTCCTTTCCATTTTCTCACCAAAATACAAATTTAGTCCGCTTGTCTTTATAGTGACGATTTATAGGTTATAAGGCGAGTGTGTACTGCCTCTCATGGCAACGTTACTAGGTTTCTATTTTAGATAAGAGTCCTTTTCTTCGGCTTTTCATTATATTTGCCGATAAATGAACTCCACGCCGGTTACGCTTTGTATCAACTTCGCGTTAGACTGATTATGTAGCCTTTGGCTACTAGCTTAGTTGAATTTAAATTTTACATTTGACTCATTGTTACTTTAAGTTATCTCGCCACAAGGGCTTGGCTGGGTTCTTGTATGTCTTCTGCTTATATTTGGTTTTAAAAGCGTTTTTACACCTTTCTCAAGTTTCATTTATTGTTTTAAACTTTACGATAATTTTTTGGCAGTCTATTTATACCTCCAGTATATGACTGCCAAGAAGATGTCTAAACTTTACATGACAAGTAGCATTTGCATGCTGTTTTGTAATCCATTAAATATCGATACGTTATTTATTCGAGATATTGCACCACTTATGTAAAGGGTTCTTTTTTCGAGATATTGCTAAACGTATGCAAAGGTTTTTTAAGTGCGTTGCAGTAATTTATTACTGTAATCCATCAGTCACCTCCAAATACGGAATTAAAACTTTATACTAGAAAAAGAAAATTTTAATTTCCTTTTCTCCATATTCGGCACATATTAGTTTAGTGAAATCGTAGCAAAATGCCAGACATTTACTTACCTGAAAATAAAAGCATTTAAGTAGATACCGGATACGTTTGTTAATAGTACTTGATTCGAGAAAAGCGAAAGTGCAATTTAGTTAATTAATTTCGAGTAGGAAGTTCGTTTTTTTCTTGTAATACAAGTAGTAAAATCAAAGTATGCTTGACTTAAAATTAGATGCTTTGGTTTCCTTCTAAACGCACCAAAAAGGAATGCATTAATTGCCTAATTTTTCTTCGTTAATGAATATAGTTTCGAACAAGCTAGGTAATTAAGAACTGCCTAACGTTGTGAGTCATGTAACCAATATGAGGCAGGGACTTTATGACGCAGTAAAACATGCGAATTATAATAATTTAGTTCATGTAATGCTATAAATTATCATAAAGCAAAAGACGTTTTTTAATTCCAATACAAAAAAAAAATATTTCTTATTTTCCCTTTCCCAATGTGCAATAACTTTCGTAAAAGAAAATTTGAAGGATTTAAAGGACTTGTTCCAGTGAAAGCGCATTTCAGCTTTAATATTTCATACTTTTATTTTTTAGCAACAAATGCATGAGCTGCGGTGAACGTACAAATCCTATAGTAACTAGCTGGAAGTACAGTTAGTACTTCGAATAACAGACATTAAGCTGGAAGTACAGTTAGTACTTCCAGCTTAATGTCTGTTATTCGAATTCCGGCCAAAGCATAGTTGATTATCTTCGTTCCATTCTTCGAAAGCCTAATAGTCTCTAAAACGCCACTTGAATTCAAAGTATGTTCACCGATAATTTCATTATCAGCAGTTCTGCTTTTCCTTTAAGTGGCGGCTAAGATGAAGAATTAATTGGCATTATTGGCAGCGTAAATGTTTAGTAATGGAGGATCTCTGGTTCGAACTCCAGTGAGAGCGTAGCTAATTATTTCGGTTTTCCGACTCCGAAAGCTTTATTAATATCTATAATATTACTTATTTACTTACCAGTCTATGTACAAAAACTTTAAAACTGATTTGCATGAACTGAAAACATCTAAACGGTTATAAGGTATTTCTCCGCCTTTTTCACATGTCTTCGTGGTATAGTGGTTAGCACGCTCCACGCGTAATCGAGAGGTCCGCGGTTCGATTCCCGGCAATGGCGTTGTTCCTTTTCCATGTTTACAGCTTCAAAATAAACATAATGACTTTACAAGTGGCGCCCGAACTAAAAGGGTGGTGGATGATGATTTTCCACCACCGAGATTTGGCGATTGGGTTACAAAAACCCCAGTCGCCCTTTGAAAGAGTGAGTATATAAGGTATTTCACCCGCCTTCTTTCGCATGCCTTCGTGGTGTAGTGGTCAGCACGCTTGACGCATAACCGAGAGGTCCGTGGTTCGATTCCCGGCGAAGGCGTTGCTTATTTTTCATTCTTCTCCTTCCAAAAAAATCTTAATGACTCTACACGGGCGTCTCTCTAATTGCTAGCTTCCTGTTTTCTCTGACCTTGTGAGGAGTTTTGAAGTTTTTCTGTCTTGCTCAACTATTTTTTGTTTAAACTTTTACCATTGTTTTTTATGTATTAATGCATTATTATCTTTTATGTGTTACTGTATGATTATTGTATTTTATCTATGTATGACTGCGATATGCGTTAATGTATTGTATTATTTTTGTATCATATATCCTTTGTAATGGTATTATTTTTTCCGTATTTTTATTATTATTATTATTATTATTATTATTATTATTATTATCACGATTTATTTCATTTTTAGTAGTATTATTATTTTAGTTTTATTATTAGCCCAAAGGGGCGTTAACCCAGAACGGCTATTAGTCTCGAAACTGCATTTTGCGTCAAATCACTAAAAGCGTTAAATCACTTTTCAAATCGTTGCTGCCAAATATTATCGCCCTGTATTATTTTTAAAGTAATGAAGAATCTGCATGAATGCATGTATGTTTCTCGCATTCTGAAGAAACAACGTTACCTAGAGCCATCAAATTTTGAATAACTACTCCTCCATCCGAATGTAGGCACAGAGAAGCACAAATTTTGAATTTCGAATTTGTTTTATTATCTATCTCCCATTTTGAAAACTTTTAACAAAGTTTTGTTTGAAAAACTCAACGATTTAAGAAGGAGCAGCGTCAACGATTATAGAACAAAAAATTATACCTCCAGCTCGCGATACTGTCTATCAAAAGTTCTAAAGATAATCTGTTTTAAAATATTTTTAGCCCAAAGGGGCATTAGCCGAAATGTTCTCGAATCGGCTTTCTGTGTGTGTAAAGGAAAAAAACGTCCTTTTGGGCGTAATATAAAATCCGAAAGCTTTTAGTTTTTTTTTATTTATAGTATTTTTAGCATTATTTTTCTACTAGCATTTGTATTATTATTATTGAATTATTTACTTACTTCCGTAAGCCTCGTGGCTTACTTTGGGGAATATAAGGAGCTTTGCGTTTGTTTTCTTAAATAAATAAATAAGCATTCTTACAACTTTAAATGAAAACGTTTATGAAGTCGAAAAGCATTAAATATGAAACCGCGATTTAAAATTAATGAAGATTCACTTGTCGCTTTGTGAACAAGCTGGCAGTCTTTATTCGAGGAGTTCATAAAATACATTGCTTAATCAGAGAAAATATGAGTTTTTCTGGTATTACTAAGGAACATTTATAATCCAAACATAAAAATATTCCTTTAAACATTTTAAACAATTTTTTAAACATTCCTTTAAAAAATTTATTTCCCGCATTTTAAAATAGTATTTAATGACAGTAATGCAGAAAACTAGGTATAAAACATTTTTATAAGTTTTCTTTCTTGCTGAAAATATAGCGCGTATATAAAACATTAAACATATAATACATGAGTTTAATTAATATAATTAAGTTTTGTTGTGTCTTATTTGTACTTATTATTTCTGTACTATGCATCTAATTTTGCTAATATGAAGGTTTTAATAAATCTTTACCGCATATCTATTTCAATACTTTCTTTAACAAACTACAAAAGACTTATGGAGCCTACCAGAGGCAAAGCGATATGAACGTTGAAGTCTTGTAGTTCGACTCGTTTGAAATTCCGACGGGCGGGGTGGTTCCATTTGTGATTTCCTTTGTTTGTGGATAGTGTAACATGAATAAAAGCTATTTTCCTTTAAAATATTCTCCACAGAGGGATCCTATGCCATTGATAGCTAGACTTCACGCTTTTACCCATAATTTAAATAATTTAATCCATTTCAATCCTAAAATTCTGCGTGGATTAAAAACAGTTATCATCTGTACATGACCATCCTCTGCAGAAAATCAAAATTGTCAGTAACCGTAAGTGATTATTTTAGAAAAAGCGTCATAGTTATTGAAAGAAATGTGGCAGAGTGAAAAATTCATATTTCAAAAGAGTAACACTTCTTATAAGCATGGAAACGTTCTTTTTGAAACTTATGCATAAACACAAAAGTTCGAAATGTAAAACATATATGGAATTCAATGACAATAAAAAATAAGATGTGATTTTTTTTAACAATGATGTTTCTTTAATAACCTTCCAACGTTTGTCACAATTTTTTTTTCAGTTCCCCTCTTCAGCGAACTGCTTTTATAATCAATACATCAAAAGGGCGTTGTCCGAACAATGGAAGGCTTAGCTCCAAGCATTTTTGCACGAAAAAAACAAAAAAAGACGAAGCAGGAAATAGTTGATCGGCGTCAAAAAACTTTCTCAAATATGTTCACTTTGAAATATCTTCTGCATCATTAGTGGTGTATCCTTCTGAAAGGATAGTTTGAAAAATTCCGTACGTGAGAAATGTCAAATATATTATGAATTTGCAACTTTTCTGCGAGTTAAAATCGGAATAAGCAGGCAGAGTAAAGTAAATATGTATTTTAGGAATATTTCTTAATATTTCCAGAGGAATTTAAATTCTTCTTTTCCTAGTGTCTTTCTTCTTTTCTAGTCGAAATTAACTTGCGTACATTCTAAATTTGATATACCTTGTAATTTTTTGTACAGGCTCAGGAATACGCGTGTTGATAAGAAATTCAGGAGATTGGAAAGTTTCTCAAATTTGTTTCCCAGCGAATAAATGGAATGAAGACAGAGAGCTTTCCCATTGAGACAACTACGAACCACTTTCCTTTAAATGCTTTTAACGAAATCATTCTTTTTGCTAGATAAAAACTAATCTGACTAAACTAATCTAACTAAACTAACCTGACTTTCGTTTCTGGTCATGCAAACTTTATTTCCTAACAATTTGTCTATTCAATAGACATAATTAAATGAAAATTTAAATTTAACATAGATAAGCTTAATTTCAAGAGAGTTAATCCTTTGTTTAGATAAACTTAATTTCGAGAGAATTTAGACTTAATTCAGATGAACTTAATTTCATAAAATATAGAGAAAACTTAAATATAACTCAAATAGACTGACTTTTAAGAAAATGTAGAATTAACTGACATTATTTTGAGAGAATTTAAATTCTATAAACTTCATTTAGAAATTTGTCATTAATTTATGTCATTAATCATTAATTTGCCATTATTAAGCATCTATTTCAGATCTAGGGTATCCTACTTATTAGTTAACTAATAAGTTAATTATATGAGTGATTTCTTGCACGTTTTTCCGAACCATTTTGTCTTTCGCGATGTGTTTGCTGGTTGTAATACATGTGTTTTTGTATGTCCTTCCTTGCTATGTAGTTTAGTAATGCCACACCAGCTTCTTGAATCCATATCAAACATACCCATTAAATAGTTTTTGTTTTATTCCGTATTTTTCCTTTGCAGCTTACGTTTTGATCAGAAGTGTATTTTATTATTCCCTAAGGATAAATATGTATCACAACCCCCCAAAAAAACATTCTTATTTTTCCCATATTATATATGAATTTGGGAATAAATGAAAACTGTTTCGATGAATAAATGAAAACTGAAATTATAACCTGATCGTCAACAGACGATCATAAATTTGCGAATTTTGTTTATTCTAATCAAGGCTTGTCCAAGCAGGCGCAAACTCCACAGAAACGACCACATTCACATGACTAAGAGAAAATAAAATTTTTCATTTCATCTGTACCATTTTTTTCCTAGAAGCTATATCTCCTCAAGCGGGAATAAATTTCCCCTAATCTACTTCATATTAATTAACAGAGCTATTTTTCCATTGTTGTAAAATTATTCACTTGTATCGTCTTGTCTTAGTTCAAAATTATCTACGTGAATGCACGCAAGAGATCCATCATCATATTTATTCCATGCTAATTGCATCTGCTAGGCCCAACAATGAAACAAGGATCTTGGAGCCAGTTAAAAAAAATCATTGCACTTTGACCCACTAGTCTCAAACTTGAGGCCTCTGAAACAATTTTATGTGCCTAGCAAATACATTTTATTTATATATTCCTTGTAAATGTGGTGCCAAACACTTGTAGATAGATAAGGTTATTGAAGAAATAACTAAAACAGTAAACTTATCCAAGGACAAGTTCTGAGTCACCCGAGTTTTTTTCTCGATTTAAAATACTGTAAGCGAACACAGAGAAATTTTTAATAAAACGAGGTTATAAATGAAATCAAAATTTGTGTGTTACGAAAATCAAAGAAACAGATAAATAAAACCATCGACGAGCTATATAGTGATACATGGATAACTGAGTTAACATTTCTTGTTGATTTAATCGGACATTTACATATTATTAACGAAGAGCTGCCGCAGAGAATACTTATCATTCCCATGCATGTTTGTATTAAATCTTTTAAGGTTAAATAACAGTTGTGAAACACACACAACTTGAATCAAAATATTTCGTATGTTACTCACGTCTTAAATCCTGCCCTATTATTTCAAATTTTATATTAAAATATTTTTAAAAATCTCAAAAATTTACAAGATTAATAGCGGTATTACTGTAATAATTTGAATAAAAATACATTGATTTAATTATTTGTTTTACAGCTTTGATGCTGTTTTCATCTCTATCAAAACTGTTATGTATTACATATTTCAGTTGTGAATTAAAATGTCTTAATTGTTTTGATTTAACTTAATTCTGCTATCAGATTTAAAGGTTATTATTTTGTTTTTATTTTGTAGTTGATCTTAAGTTTCTTGCCTTGTTGAAAAGTAATTATTGTCATTTAATTTTTCTTGATAGTTTTGGTTAACTCTGATTCTAAGTTGCTTGAGTAATTAATTTTTTTCTTTTACTTTTGGTAGTTTGATTAACTATTTAAAATTTTTTTTAGTTAATACTTATTCTTAACTTGTTTGCTTAATGTTTAATCTCTTGTTAAGTTGACTCTTAAGGTAAACTTTTTAAAGCTCTTTTAAAGTTTTGTTTACACAAGTTGGTGTTTAAAGTTTTAATTAAGTTTTAATGTGCCCCCTTTTCTGCTAAATTTGGGATCCATATTTTCTGACTATGGTGGTCGTTTTGGTGTTGTGGAAAACATAAAATTTTTCCTACATGATTATTATATTTTAATTGAAGTAATTTTTATTTTCTGACTGTGGTGGTCGTGTTTGGTGTTGTAAAAAACCTAAGAAATTTTTCTATGTGATTATTATATTTTAATTGAAGTACTTTTCTAATTATATTTTTGAAGTACTTTTCTTCGCTCTTGTATTAATTAGTGTTTAAAAAAACAAATCCTTAATTCTTTCGAAAACTTTTTACGTTGCCTTTTGGGAAATCAAGATTTATGATCTTGTTTTCGATTTCTTCACCCGCCAGTGGTCTGGGAAGCCTCTGTCATCAAGTGTAACTTCTGCACCCTGCCGGAGAGGGTAATTTCAACTTTCTTTACGCTACGCCAAGGTCGAGGGGACGGGGTGATTTGGTTACTTGCAGGCTTCTTCTATGTTGGATTGGGACCCCGAGACGAGGTTAGCTTTGCTGACAGGTTGATGACCTTGGAGGATCGGCGATTATTCGCCAATTTCAGGAGTTCGAACTACCTTGATTCACCTTTCTGTGTGCATTTTCTCCTGGGGTTGCCGGGCAATTGGCCTGTTTTGTACCATCTCAAATCGCCAAACGAGTATTTGGCGAAAGGAAGAAAAAGGCTTGAAGCGATCTACGAGGGAGAGAGAGAGCGGGAGAGACGTTGGCAGACGGCGAGAAGGAAAAAAGACTGAAGGTGTGACCAGACGAGTAAACTGTCGCTTTAGCTGTCTGCGTTATCATAGAGCGATGTCTGAAGAAAATGGAGGAGAGAAACCACCTATGTTGGGCGACGAAATGAGGACGAATCCCACATAGAAGGGGCGGAAGGCTCCGAAGCTACCTTTTCCTGTTCAGATTTCTAATTTTCATTCTTTTCCTTTTTAGCGAAGAATGTGGCTGCGCTGTGACGTGGCTGAAGTTCCCATCACTTGTCTGATGTTAAGGGCAGGATGTATCTTCAATGTTCACTGATAAATAACTGTTTGAACGGTATGAAAAATTTTATTTTATATTGTTAACACCACCACCCTCACCTATGTAAAATTTGTATTAAGTAAGTTTATCTCTTAATAAATCCAATATTTAATTTAACTTCTCTTGTAATGTTTTCACTTTTAATTTAGAACACTGGACCCAATAGTATTTTAAGTGTACACAACGCAAATATTTAATTCATCTGTTGGAGTTAATTTGGTCACTATTTATTGTTTATTTGAACACACAGGTTTTACAGTATATATGTTGTTTATCATGTATGTTACAAACTTTTACACCCATGCAATATTTGCCATATTCATGTGATTTAGAATGGTTATCCTAATTTTGACTTTCATATGATATTGAACTTAAAACGTAAACACTTAAGTTAGTAAAACTCCAACAAAAAGAAGCTTAATTAATGCATTATGATAGCTAGAAATGGCACTTAATTTACCAGTGTGAATACGAATCTTATTCAAGGATTTGAAGATACAGATTTAATGAACTTTTATTCATATTTTATTAAGAGGTAATTATCATCAGTTACAAATTTTTCAAAAACGCTAATCGCATTTTTCGGCGGGAGTGTATTTATAGTTGAACATTGTTTATCGCAGTTGAAAATTAATAGATCTGTGTAAAGAACCAAATCACAAATGAACATCTACGGTCCATGATGAAAATAGTTTCTAGTCATTTTACTCCAAGGCTACAAACTTTACCATAATCGAAATGCATCGAATGTCAAGTTCTAGTAAGAAATAAAAGTGGTTATAATTATTTATAATTCCCCCACATTTTTCAACATACATCGAAGAAAAATTTGATAAATAAAAGAAAGCTGATCGTTTTATTTACTCTCCGGTTTTCCACCACTTCAAAATTTTAGTATTTTTTTTAAGTTTAAAAAAGTTGCTTAGTGTTCAACATGTTAGAATTCAACATAATTCAACATGTTAGAATTATTTGAAACAAATATTAGCCTGAAAATGTAACATTTATTTATCAATACATTTGAATTGTGAATTGCAACCAAGAGAAATTTATTGGAGGTAATAAAATTTAGATTTCAGGAAAAAAATGTAATACATCTTTTATTTTGTTTTCCTTTGCGTGACTTTTACTATTGTTTATTGTGGGCTGATAAGTATCTGTAAGTGATCAGGTACCTGAAGGAAATAAAAAAAATAGCCGAATAAAAGAATCTCATAATTTTGAATAGAAAGAGAAGTAAAAAATTGTAAGTTTGAGAAGTAAAACAAGTTATAGAGAAAACATGGTCTGAAATACAGCTGTATATTTTTAAAATAAATTTTCAATTAAACCATGTAGGAGGCAAATTAAATTTTAAAACGATAAATTCCAAATGTATAATAAACTTCATCCAGCGCACCACATACACACGTCCCGCGTAACATTAGGTTATAAAGGAATAATATATATAACATGCCGCACGCATATACGGGCACAGACACATATTAGCACATAAATATATATATATATATATATATAAACTCACTCTCATTTTGCTGAAAAAAATAAAAGGTCCGTCAGGTAATTTGAGATCCCGTATACGCCCCGCATGCGCTTTGAGAATCTGTATCAAATCGTAATGAAAATTACTAGTGCGTAAGATAGATGCACAGAAAGATACGTAATGAAAAATATAGCAATAAAATAAATCGGAAATCAAAATTTTGAAAATTATGTTAAATGAACTCTTCGAAATTATGCTTAATTTATAGCATATAAATACATACATAAAGGGTGTCTAAAAATGTAGCGACTGACTTTTAGGAGAAGTAGGGTACATCATAAGGATTGAGAATTGTATAGCAGTCCACGATCGAAAACGTCATCTTACTCCGTTAGGTGGTACTCTGCACGAGACATTTGGAGGGGCAACTCAGGATTTTTTGTTTCGAGCGGGTAGCCAGTATGCGATGAGCATGCAACGACATACGAACGATGAACTTGCAGACATGCACTTAGTATATAGAATAGCTAAAAGCAATAGATGAGCCTCTGAACGAATTTATCTAGAAAGCTTCCGCGACAGACATTAACCGCAACATAGCGTATTTGCAAGTGCGCATCTAAATTTATGCTGGTACTTAAGAAGTAGCAGGATTAATGAGGGCAGACCATTATCGGCACATTCGTCGTTATGAAATAAACTGTGTTGGATACCGCGGAGACTAATCCTAGTATCACGCTAAGTGCTTTGCCTTAAGAGTGTCTCGTTGCAGTGTACATCGTGTTTCGAACGCCCAAGTTCTTACACGCCTTTCCTTTCCAAAGTGCTCAGTTACTGCTTCCTGATCATCATCCTAGACATACGAACAGTGATATCTGCAACAAAATGGCCGAGATATGAATTTCCCAGTTTATGTGTTGTTCACTGATGAGACCACATTCAATTCATATATATATTTTTAAATAAAGATCTTATAGGTAAAACTAAAATGTAAAAAAATAATTTATTAAGATTTTTATGATTTTTCGATTCCTTGGTTTGTTAAGCATTATATTCTGAAAGTACTCTGAAAGGAAATTAAAGATCTCATGTCGTGTGGCAACACTGTTTAAACTGGTTTTCTTCTAAAACGTTAGGAAGTTAAGTTAAAGATCTTTTGTCTCGTGCAAAGGTAATAACTTACGTGAATGATAAATCGTATGGTAACATAACATAATCTAATACCGGCGCATTTGCATCTGTTAATGAATCATCTGTTGTTTGGAACGCCTAAAGACAAAGTTAAAACTTTTCGTTAAAAATTTACTTTAATAATTTCCTAAAGACCTTCTGCTAACAGAATGCTATTGAATGAAAACGGCGGTTTATTCTGCACCCTATTCTAAAATAATTTTAATGTAATAAAATAAATTGAAGTGATTGGCTTAGGAGGCAGTAGGTGGTTTTCTGACTGTCAAACATTATGCATCTTTAAAAACAAGCCATTTGCGATTGTCTGTTGCCTCTAGAAGATTTACGAATGTCGCGTAGGCAAATGTGCATCTAATGTATAGCGCTGCAAGTTCAAGGGATGGTAGATGGTTTAAGACATAAACAAAACTTATAAACCATAAAAAACATTAATTCTTTATTTACAAGCTCCCTGAAAACTGTTTCCTTTTGGCAATATTTGCAATGATTGATCAAAGCTCCAACAGTAGTATATGCTTAGGCCTAACAATACACCTGCAACAGTAATACGTGCTTGTGAGCATCGATGAAATAACTGGCTTAGTGTTTTAAAAAAACGTGCATCTCTCGCTCACATCTGTTGTGGCCACACCAAAAAAAAAATAAAACTATTACATGACATGAGTCATGGACAATTACAATTTCTTTCGCAATACCAATATCATGTGATAGTATCATTATATCATTGTATCAAGTGAAATTCAAGTGCGTAAATACAACCCATAATTGGTTTTCAAATTTAGCATTGTGATAGCAAGCAATAACCCTTGTATAGAGGAACACACTGAAGTTACAAATGTGCTAAGAAATCACAGAATAAACAACCAAATTTAAAGAAAACAAAAAAAATACTATTTAATGTAACAAAGTTAAAAGTTAGAATCTTCTTTTTTCTGGTAACAAATATAATGGTGACAGCCGTTCTCAAATATTTCAATACATAAAATTTTAGAAATAACAGCTGTTAATGAAAATAATAACAAAATACATTTATAACTTTGCCTACACACCAGATTTTTAAAAATGTCAAGTAACTTCAGACTTTTACATAATTTCCTAGAGTATTCTGAAAGAATAAATTGATAAACATTAATGTACAAAAGAAAAAGTACCATCCCGTTCGCACTGGGACGAACGAAAATTGCTAAACACTAACCAAGAAATTAATTTTTCGTTTCAAAGAATGATACATTTCTCAAGGTTTCATTACATATACCTTATTAACTAATGCACAGTACTGGCTTACACCGGATAGAAGACGACCACGGAATTAACCGGGTTTAAAAAGATTGCACCATTCATGAAGCTGTCTAGAGGAAAGGGCAATAATCTGATAAAGGAAAGCATCTGATAAAGTAAAAAAATGTAGAGAAGTTGAATAAGATTTTCTTTCAAAGGCTGTAGAATAGTGAAGTCGTAGAACCCTTGTCCTCACACAGGGACTGTATTATAACTGTCATCTTATTTTCTTATCGAGGAAACACCCCAAAACTGCTTGAAGTGTCTCTTCCGGCAAAACCTGCTACGACAATGTAAGCTTTTAGTGTGGGATGAAAGTACTTTGTCTCACAAAAAAGCTATAGAAGCGTTAAACCGAACTCTTCAGGATTTGCGAGACACTAAAGATATTATGGGAGGAATGGTAGTTTTATTAGCTGGTGATTTCCGACAAACTCTGCCGGTAATCCAGAAAGGTACACTTACAGATGAAATCAAAGTCTGTCTCAAATCATCAAGTTTTTAGGCGAAAGCCAGGAAAGTTAGCCTTAAAACAAGTATGAGAGTGCATCTTCATAATGATGTAGAATCTACATCATCATATCTACATTGTAGATTTAGGGAATTACGCAGAGACACTATTGAAAATTGGCGATAGATGTTTGGAAACAGATGCTGAAGGTTGTATTTTACTTTCAGAGGAATTTTGTTATTTGGTAGCAAACGATGTGGAGCTTATTGCTAAAGTTTACCCGCATTTGCAAGAAAATTTAAATAGTGATCACTGGTTATATGCAAGAGCAATTCTAGTGCCGACAAATGAAATCGTAAATAAAATCAACATTGACATTTTGAAAGAGGTGCAGGGAGAAATAAAAGAGTATTTGTCAATAGATACAATCACGGATACAAAACAATGCACTTCATATCATGCTGAGTTTTTAAATTCGCTAGAGCTATCAGGTGTACCCTCACATAAATTCCAATTGAAACTAAATGTACCGGTTATGCTTATGCGAAATACAGATGCACCTTGATTGTGTAATGGAGCGAACCTTCTAATCACAAGTTTTAATAAGTGTAGGAAAAGGGGAAAGTGTTATCATTCCAATAATCCCCACTGACCTACCATTTCACTTTAAAAGACCGCGGTTTCCTATCAAACTTAGTTTTGCTGCTACCATTAAGAAAGCTCAAGGGCAAATATTACAGGTAGCAGGGGTGCATTTGGAAAAGTCATGCTTTTCCCATAGTCAACTATATGTTGCCTGTTCGCGTGTACCCAAAGCCAGGAATTTATATGTATTAGCGCCGAATGAAAAAACATGTAATTTAGTATACAGAAGCATCCTAGAATAATACTCTTATTCTTGCTCTTCTGAAAAAGAATTAATGTTTTGAACGCTTTGTTAATACTTTAAATTTTTTGAAATTTTGGTTATGAAAATTGTTTATTTTTTTAGTGAGATATCTTAATAAAGCATGTTTTTCAGTTTTTTTAAATTATATTTTATTTTAAAAATTTTTAGTAAAACCAAAAAAAAAAAAAAAAATAAGATAAGATTGCAGTGTTTGATATATCCAAATCGGATTTAAACAATTATGCAGAATAGCGCCTTAGCGACATCAATATGGCTTTCTTTTCATCTCAATGAAGAAGGGCAGTATTTACAGAAATTTTACTCGGAGTGTATTTTTAACTTAAAAAATAAGTAATAGGAACTAAACTTTTATCCTGATTTTCCAGGTCAGGTAATAAGAAAAAAAATCAAATTATTTTATTTTATTTTCAATGTTTTTGAGACTTTTTTTAAGGACATCACCGCGAGCGAAGTCGCGGGTAAAAGGTGGTATTTAATATTGCTCTGAAGGAGCACTTTTCAAAAATGCTGTAAGTAAGCAACTTGCATTTTTTCCTATGTCTTATTTCTTGTATTTGCGCCTCAAAGGATCACTTGAACACGTATACTTTAAGGTATTTTTTTCTCCCTACCGCGTGACTTCGTAATGTACTTGGAAGCACGTCCAGCTAGCATCGGATGGTCTTGAGTTCGAATCATTGAAAAGGCATAGATGATTTTTCCTGTTTCGTATTCCGATCTAAGCGCTCTCATAGAAAGTTCTAATAACGTAACAGTGGTGAGTGAAGTACAATATAGGAGACAATAAATCGCCACCGTCAGAATCTAACAAATAATTCCCCTGTAACAAGTCATCTTTTAACTGGGGGAGAATGTAAAGATCTTCCTTATTTTGTGTTATAATTTAACGCATATATGGTAAGGTCTGAAACCCGACGACGGTATAGTTAATTCTTCTTGTTCTTTGCTGCTATAAAATTCTTAATGACTATATAATATTGCTGTAAAAAATATTTATTGTAGTCTGGTCAGCTACCCCTTAAATTTGTGCCATGAGTTCTGAATGATGTTTCATAACTCTCATAATATTTTGTTACAGCCAAACTTAAAATTGATTTTAGGGTTAATTTATACTTGATTAAATTTAACACATACTACAATTATTAAGTTTAAATAGGAAAGAGAGAATCTGCTTTGACAACTCATTTGTCGGAATTCTTTCTGCCGATATTTTGAGAATTCACGAATTCTGTATCAATTAGACGTATAAAAACTTCAAAAACTGCATTCAAATTCACAATTGCTTCAAACTGCATTCAATTCCCAACTAATTCAAACTGCATTCAAAGAAAAATTAAGCACTTAAGCAGTTACTATGCTAGGCAGAGCTCTTAAACTTAAGTTGAATAATAGTGGCGAAGACAATAAATACTATTCGTTTTCTTAGTCAAATAGAATCATTTCACGCAGTTTGTATTGGGTAAAACTAATCGTAAATATTTAACATGTGAAGCTTTCGTTGATCTAGTTGCATCAGAAATTTCAGAGCTACAAAATAGACGATATACACATATGTTTTACAGGTATCAAAATATCTTTCATTTGTTAACGTAAAAATGAAAGCTTTTTACTAAATGTTTAAAACATAACCATTTCTAAGATTTCTTTCGAAAAATATGCATTAGCAAAAGATTCCTTTTTTCGTATTAACCTTGAGATAAAAATAAAACTATGATTGTAATGCTTATTGATTAGAACACTTATGAGATTAATATATTCAGCTGTTACTTTGAATAAAAAATAAATTTACCTACAAATATAGATGGGAAAATATTTTTCCCTCTGTCTTTGCGTTTCTGCCGGAGGAGCAATTTTAATACTAATGCAAGATTATATAAATTAATTAAACTTGATTTTTTTATTACAATTATTACACGAGATTATTTGCTTCTCAGATAAAAGAATTGTTTTCTATTTAACAAAATTTACTTAAAATTACTTTTTATAAATGAATTAAAAAATAAATGTGAAATTCACGTCACGAATTCGTATAAATAAATATGAAACCTTAGGAAAACATTCAATTTAAATCTTCTACTTATTTTAACTAAACAAGAAAAAATCAGTTGAACTACAAATATCGATACAAAAAGGAATTTGCTTTTTTCTCTGTCTTTGCATTTCATATGGAGGGGCTTAGGCATAATTTAAGGATTAACGCAAAATTATCGAAAACAAAAGAATTTTCCTGCAATTTTTACAATGAGTGATTTGTTTTAAGGAAAAAATTCAATTAAACAAAATTTACTTCAAATTACTTTTTATAAAAAGAATTGTAAGAAATTAAATTTACGTCACGAATTTCTGCAGATAAGTATTCGAATTCTTTTAATACATCATTCCCTTTTTATTATCTAATACGTTTAAAGCTTTGCTAAATTCGGCATAAATACATCATTAAACATTAAAAATATGATGCAAATAATGGAATTCGTTCGTTGCTTTTAAATATTGAATGGATTCGGACAGAAATCAGGCAATGTTGTATTAACTACCTAATGTTTTGTTAAAATAAAATTGGTCTTTGCTATTTAAATTTCTTTTCAGCTTGACGGATATAAAATATTAGCCGTTGCGTCCACTTTAATGCTTTTACATGACATTCATAATTTTCAGTAACGTGATTTCATTGAAGTTTTAACTTAGAATTAAATGTATTTCTGTAAGTAACCTTTTATTAAGCAATTCCAGTGTCCCAATTAAACAATTGTATTATCCCAGTTCTGTATAAATGTTGTTCAATGCTTTGCTACACTGCTTCATGAAAGTGAAAATGTATTCCTTTAAAGAACTACTTCTTCATTACCAGTCAAAGTATGCCAAATTCAATAACTGATCTTTTATGATAACCAGGGTTCGTTAAGTAATTGTATGCCGACTTTGACACTTGTAGCTTTCATTACAC
This sequence comes from Stegodyphus mimosarum, assembly GCA_000611955.2. Classification (NCBI taxonomy): domain Eukaryota; kingdom Metazoa; phylum Arthropoda; class Arachnida; order Araneae; family Eresidae; genus Stegodyphus; species Stegodyphus mimosarum. The sequence goes on from KK112877.1 coordinate 74,925, forward strand.
CTTACATCTACGAACAGCATTGTTGGTCCGTTCATATAGCTAAATAAACTATCAGGTAATACATATTATTTGTTAATAATAATTTAGTCGCTTAGCCCAGAGATTTGCTCAGGTTTTAGAGCAAGAGGCACACTTTAAATTGAAAGAAAGAATCGTAACTGTCATAAATAGTAGCAGAGACATGGCTACTGCCCTCGTCTGCTTGCCTATTTGTTAGAAATCCGCTGATTAAATTAAACGCGAACGCCTGGCATTCCGTGTGGGTTTGGTAAGTATTAATTATTAATAAAATTAAGGATTTCCAACCGAGGTGGCCATGTAACTTCAAGTAAGAGGATTCCTGTTATATAGGGTTAATTTATTGTAACTTTCCATGCAACAGTTGTAACTGGAAATACAAATTTTATGGTGTATTACTTGATTTTAACATGCCAGCAGTAAGAAAATAAAGTACATTTTAATATTCCCTTTTAATCCCTGTTTCTAATCCCCCTGTTATTACAATCGATTTAACAAAGTGCAATCTTCCCTGTCATAGTAATGGCTATGTTTGAGAGGGTGTTGTGTCCAGAAGCAGTTAACTATGTAGCAAATAACCTCTAAATTGTTATAAACTCTATCAGTAAAACATTTACCGCACTGAAGTAGTTTAAAAAGACATAAATTTCTCCATACAGCGACGCAAATTTAAGGCAGTCGGCTACAATTTGAATCTATATTATTTTAAACCAGTGCCATTAGACTGGAGTTACCAGTGAAGATATCTCAAATCAGCAATAACCTAGAAACAATCTTGCCGACGTGGGTTGCAGAAGGTTTCAGTGAAATAATTCTGCAGCATTAAGGATTTACATCCATCCACCTTTGTATATTGGATAGAGAAATTTTGGGTTCGAGAGGAAATGTGTACGTACTTCTTACCCTTTCAATGCATCTACTATAATAGGGCATCAATAGTGAAATCTGATCCAATCCTCCTCTACCTTCGGCTGCTATACTATGACCTGTTATACAACCTATTGCAATAAATTACGCCACTAAATTCAAATAAATAAATGTAAGCCTAATAGAAAAAAAAAAGAGTTTTGTTAAATAAACTACTGAAATTGTGGATAAAAGCTTAAAAATATTGTATTGAATGTCACATTTAATTTATAAAAATTTATACAATGTTGAGTTTCAATTATAATCATCTATAAAAGTGTGATTAAACAAAAATGATCCATTTTCAGAGTTATTTTTAACAAAGCAATTGTTAATCTACACTCACGTTTGTGAAAATTGCAACACCAAGAAGGAATCGTCATAATTGAATGCAATTTAATACACAGTTGAGTGGTAGTGGTACAAATAAATGATAAAATGTTCAAAGCAAACAAACAAGAACAAGAGATCAGAATCAGTATTTTGTGTGGCCACCACGCGCCGCAATAAGTGCTGCTACACGACGTGGCATGGAGTCAAACAAAGTTTGAATGTCTGACTGAGGAAGAGCATTCCATATCGTTTGTACGCGTACCCAAAGTTCGTCTGCAGACGCAACAGGACGAGGATCACGAGCAAGACGCCGACCAATGACATCCCACACATGTTCAATTGGCGACATATCCGGGGAACACGCAGGCCAAGGAAGAAGCTGTACCTGCTGCGCTGCAAAGAAGGATTTAACAATCCGAGCAGTATGAGGGCGGGCATTGTCCTGTTGAAATACAGCGCCTGGCAAGCTTTGAAGGAAGGGAACAGCTTCGGGCTGTAGAACTTCACGGATATACCGGTTGCTGTTCAGATTGCCCACAATTCGTAGCAATTGAGATCGTCTATGATATGCTATGGCGCCCCAGACCATAACTCCGGGTGTTCGTCCACTGTGGCGTTCGATAATGCACTCCGGAAGGTGGCGTTCACCGGCATAGCGTCTGACACGAATGCGGCCATCATGGTACCACAAATTAAAGCGGGATTCGTCAGAAAACACGACATGCTGCCAATCAGCACGCCAGTCTCTATGCTGATTGGCCCATTGTAGCCGCAGGCGGCGATGGTCGTGCGTTAGGGGGATCCTGTATAAAGGAGTCCGTGCGCGCAGTCCACACTGCAGCAGACGTCTACGAATTGATGAAGCACACAATGAAACACCTGTAGCTATTGACCACAGTGCTGCCAATTGTCTAGAGGAAGCTGTACGGTCCGTCCGCGCCATGCGGACCAGGTGTCTATCATCGCGAGCTGACGTCACATTTCGGGGTCCACTCCCGGATTTCCGAGTTGTCCGACACTCGTCCGTCCACTGCTTCCAAACGCGCATCACTGTGCTGCTGTTACGCTGCACACGAGAGGCTACTGCACGATACGACAATCCAGCTTCACGAAGGCCGATGATTCTCCCTCGTTCAAACTCTGTAAGTTGTTCAAATCTCGCTCTCTTTCGTCGACGAGGCATAAGTACAGATTGAGTTAACGTTTACCACTAGCAGATAACCACCGATAACCATACACGCCTCGCTACAGCCGTCTATTTATTCGGATCCATCAGCCGTTCAGAGGGCGCTGCTCAGCATACGCATGCGCTACGGATTTGCAATTCTAATCATTTGCATATCATGCGCTACTTTGCATTTCCTGAAAATTTCAGCTCACTCCCGTAAGTCCTTCATGGTGTTGCAATTTTCACAAACGTGAGTGTATATAAACAAATTTATAACACAACCAAGGCTAAAAATGGTCTTCCCAATCCATTTAGATTGCAAAACATACAATTTACTGCAGAGACATTAGGTTATTTTGGAAGCAGAAAACGTAAACAATGAGCAATGCCCTCGTCGGGACTCGAACCACGGACCTCTTGAATATGAGCCGAGCGTGCTGACCATTATACTACGAAGGCATGCTAACAAGGCGTGAGAAATACCTTATATTACTTATTTAAGTCATACTTGCGTATAAGATGAATTTTTCGTATTTACGCAACATTGTCTTAAAAAGTCAAATATTAGGTTACAACGTTATCAATATTTTAATTAAAAATTTGCCATTCTGTGGTTAATTATAAATTAACTAATTTATGTACACTTTTTATTATTATCTTGTTATTCATCTTATTTCACGTGTATATCTTAAGCTATACTTACGTATAAGATGATTAAAAGTAAATGAATAAGTAAATGAATTATGATAAGTAAAGGACTGATATAAAGATCATGAGCAAATGTAAAACGTGAATATAACTCACCCCGTAATATTTAAACAGTGAATATAACTCACCCCGTAATATTTAAAATCCAAGGCCTGAAGCCATCAAATCTATTATCCAGTTTCAACTTTAAGTGCTCCTTAACTTTCTTATACCGATACAGTCTTACGATAAAACAAATTTACTCCCAGATTTCACACACCCATGCTTCATGTAAATATGATTATCCTATTTGCTTGATATTTAACTCAACTAGTATCGACGAGACACCTTTAGTCTGTCAAGTGTCCTTTTGAAGTACAGATGGTACTTCGTACGCTTTTCTCAAATATTAAATTAGCATAATAATAAAAATACTTTCAAAACAAAAATTTCTTACGTACTTAAAATTTCATACTGCTAGGTCTTAAACTTAGTCTGCTTATGTAACATTACCATTTTAATTTTAAATCTAAGCTATATTTACCTTTCAAACTTTTTTAAAATATCAGCACGGCTTTAAAAGTGTTTTTGAGTAAATTTTTAAGAGTGTAAACCTTTCCAGTACAAAAGCACCTATCCTTGATTTATTCAGTACTCAATTTGATATAATATTTCAAAGTTTGTGTCTTATATATTATTACTGTGGTACATTTAACTTTTCTCAAATTTTTATGAACGAAGTATTAGCTATGGGATTAGAATTTCCATCATAGAAACTCTCTTTAAAATTTCAGGAGAACCTTGACAATTTAATGTCTTCTAACATTCCCAATTAGTTTTCCACGCAGAATTTTTTGAATGTATTGTTATTCAAGCATCTAAAAGCAAAACATTTATTCTTTTAATCTATTTTTCATGTTTCTTTAATGCTAAGTGTTGAAATAAAAAGGTTAAAAAAACTCAAAGCTTTCAGAGTTTACATGACGCCCAAAAGGGCGTTTTTTAACGTTTTATCTGTTACCTTTATTTATTAAATATCATGTTCTTCGCAGTGAAACCATAAAATTCAATTCAACAGCAATATCGCAAAATAATTTTAAAATGAGCCTATCTTTAGAATTTCCGACACACAGTCTCGCGAGCTGGAGATATCTTTTTTCTCCTAAAGTGTTGATATTCCTCGCTTTGAAATAGTTAGGTTTTTTAATCAAAAATTAGTTAAGTGTTACAAAATATGAAGTCGATAATAAAACAAATTCAAAATTCAAAATTTGGGCTTCCATATGTCCCTATTCGGAGGAGGATTACGTTATTCAAAATTGGATGGCTCTAGGTATCATTGTTTTATCACAATGCGAGAAACATATATACATTTATACAGATTCTTCATTATTTAATTTCTTTAAATATATCACAAAGCGATGATATTCGGTGGCAACAGTTTGAAAAGCGATACGGACATTTACATTGAACCCACACAAAATGCCAAAAAGAAATTAATATCCCTTCTGAGCTAACGTTCCTTTGCGCTAAAATTATCAAAATAACTCAATTATCAAATAAATTTAGATTTCTTCTCTTAAAACATTCTGGTTAGTCATAAATATAATACTTTTCTGATATTTGTCGTTTAGAAATTCCTGTTAAATTTTATAAGTAGTTCTTCTGCAACTGCTTATACATTGAAATTATCTTATACCAACTAGTAATTATTCTGCCTACCGCTTACTAGAATATTCACAACCAACTTAGAACTTACTAGCGCATTAATTTGAAATATATGAAAATCATTTCTATATCGAATATGAGACACAACAGGTGGTGTCCAGCTTCACTGAAGTACAATTATAGTAAGGAATTCAACATATTTATTTTGTTCAGTTCCTTAAAATGAAATGTAATTAAGGTAAATTAATAATCTGTGCACTCTGCATGTCTAAGGAAGAATATTCTATAATAGGTAATTACACTTACCAGTGACCAGGGCGTACCAGTTTGGATAAGAATTGGACGGGAAAATGGGTGTTACGTACGGAGCACGTACGCCGTTCTCTGCTAGTTTCTTGAATCCCGGAAGTGCGGCCGTATCCTGATCCGGGTAATCCCATCGACAACCGTCCACGAGGATAAGCAAAAGTTTACCAACTTTTCCAGGATTACTATCGCTGTAATAACTGTATCCAGAAATCTCATGAAACTTAAAAACAAACAAAACCAACATGCGAAAAAAGAACGGAACAGTCATTGAAATGCACTTAAGAGTGATGCAATACAGAAGTTCTTGTGCTTCTTCAGATATAGGGAAAAGAAAAGTTCCTTTCGAAGAGGAAGGGGAATTTGTGTCAGTCGTTGTGTCTGCGTCAGCGTCGTCTGCTCGTTAAATTCGAGTCGCCTAGAGAGGGTGGTAGCTTAGCTCCCGCTCTTGTAGCCCTGGTGGAGGTTCGGGTATAAATTAAATATCGTGCCCATCCTCTTATGTGACCGCTTCCATAAATTTATTTTGTCGTTGAATTGGTTGAAGTTTGATCGATAAAGGATATGAAGCTTTAATTTTTCTTTTCCGTAGCTGCATTGTATGCGTATTTAGATGAAAAAAAAACTTTGAAACCTGCGCACATTTCACACCATTTTAATCCGTTCCATAGAAGATGATTGATAGAATATTTTAATTATTCCTTCTTTTTTTTCTGACTTGTAAGAAACATTTAATATTCTTTTCTTATTTCTACAGACATATTTTTCATCTGTAATATTTTGCTTTGAGTCTTTTCTACTTAATTTGAGAATCAGTCATAAATTTTGCGCTTCTTTTCATTATTATATATTTTGCGTCTGGTGTTTCTGCTAAGTAAATTTTGCTCAGATCATTTTAGCTCTTGAAAGCGCATATAATAATGAAAATATGTAAATATAATACATAAATCACTTTATTTGCTCTGTAGAATCCTGTTTCTCGGTATAGAAATTGTCTGCAGTGTTTTCAGTTCTATCAGCCTACAAAGATTTTAACGTATGGATATCCTTGTCCTTTATAACCTGATGTTGAGTCTGGCTTTTGTATGCAGTGTGTTGCGTATAATGCAGTGCACATTATATGTTTGAACATTTTGCTTTTAAAATTTCATATTTTTCCTACTTTCTTTGGATACCCAATCGCATATTATATAACAGTATTTACCATAACATACATAAACAATAATAACAAAAAAGGAAATTTAAAAAAATTCAGACTTGTATTTATTTTCCATCTAAAACATAAAACCTGGTATCTGCAAGGAAGGCTTCGAACATAGTGACGGCTAATTATCAGTTTTTTGAGACTGACCTTTATTTCAAATTAATCTGTTATGTTAGATAACCACTAAAGGACATGCATTTAAAATAAGCTAAAAATAAACAAATTATGCAAACTGCAAAATCTATCTGAGCTAATATCCTTGATACAAACGTGCAGCGACAATTACAAAGTCCTACCCTATTCGTTCTATCTCTTTTTTCTTCCATAGAATTCGTGCACAGAAGTTCATTTTATTTATCAATATATCTATAAAACTATAACCCTTATATTTACAATAAATACATTGTAGAGACATTAAGTTATTTGGAAGCAAGAGATGTGAAAAATGAGCAATGTCCTCACCGGGCTCGAACCATGGACCTCTCGAATAAGCGTCGAGAGTGCTGACCACTACACCAAAAAACGAAGGCATGCGAAGAAGTACCTTATAACATAATTAAAATATATTCGCGGGCCACATAAAATTGCTTTAGTGACGGAACACGTTCCGCGGACTCACACTTCCACAAGTAAGAAGGGTTAAAATTTAACACCATAATCTTCAACAAGAAGGAAGTGTAGTAGAAGAGTCAGTTGTCTCCCACGAAATAAAATAAGAAAAACAAAAAGTTGTGAAGACCGTCTCATTAAGAAAAACTGACGTATACTGTACCTGATTTTAAAAAGGAAACCAATTAAGGTTTTTACTAACAACTCAGATCTTAAACCCAATATAGTTTTATTCGGCAGCAGCTCACTTCATTACAGTGTCGCTAATGCAATTCATTCTTTCAAAAAGTCATTATTTTTTGTAAAAAAGATAGATCGAGTTAAAACAGTAGCAAAATAAAAAATCATTTCCTAACAAACTATTATTTCATTAATTCTCTTTTCCAGCAAGCATTTCCCGAAAGAAACTGGTTATATTGTGCTGATTGTCAGACATTTCAATTAGCTGTGTTCAGCCCACAATAGGAAAGAAATGTCCAAATAAAACTCATGAAATTACTTCACCTTTAATAAAAACAATTAAAAAAACCTCCAAGAGCAGTTGAAAGCTCGCGCAAGGTTTTCATTAGGTATTGTGCAATTTTTATATGCGAAACACTGAATTAGTGATTATTTTAAAATTTACAAAAAGACCTTAATTTTTCATAAACGTACTTGTTTCCCAGGTTTCCTTTATTATATTTCTCTCTGAAATTGATACATTTCTTGTTTGTCTGCTTTTTTAATTCAGGAGTTGTATGTTTTTCAGTCTACAAGCTCAAACAATTGAATAAGAAAAGAATTCTATTGTACTAGGAGGTAGATAAAATATAAATACTCCATAAATATTCCATAATCATAAGATGATCCATAAAAAAAAATTATATAATTTATTTTATTATATATATACATACACACACACACACACATGCA